>LUCW03001753.1:60000-95000 GCA_001586965.3 Sphaeroforma sirkka
AGGGCCGCATGTCCCAGTTTCACATCATCGTCCAATACTCTGTTTATATTCCGTGGTTGGTTTAGCCTGTTATAATGGCATGAATGCCAACTCAGTGCTGTAATGATTCGACCAGGAAACAATATTACTTGACCATTATTGATCTTCACTACCACCAACCCAAACGCACCAAATCCTAACCTCGCACCTTAGCCACCACACCCACCTGTATACCTCACCAGCCCTTAACCCTATACCCACACTTGGGTCTCACTTACACCATCAGGGGATTGGGACGATTTGTACTGGCTGGCGCATCTGTACCTGGAGACGGCGCAGTACTCGCAGGTGATCCATCTGCTGGACGCGCACAGTGACTGCCTGAGACACCCTGCCTGTCGCTACCTACTTGCGAAAGCCCATGTATGTAGTAGCAGAACGTGACTCGTCCGTACGCAAGACAGGGTGTCGTAAAGCCATCTGGCACGTCTAATTGCCCCGTGGTACAATTGAAAAGCCCCCTCCCCCCCCCTCGCTCTCCTCTTCCTCATCTGCCTTACAAGTTTTTGTCGATCTGTTTCCCGCGTACAGTGTTTGTCTTTGCTAGATAGCTAGTTGCTGGCACTTCGAGCAGTTGTAAACCGCTCTGTGCTACGCAGCAAGTAATCGTCCAAGCTCCGCATGTGACTGATTTCACTGTAGGCTGTGTGGGTGTTTGAAAGACGGGACTATGGCCCTGCAACCTCGCCGTACAAATCAATAGTACTACACTACACCATACCATCCGTGCTAGGGTTTAGGGTTTGCACCCATTACATTCGGCGTCACTCCCGTGTGTAGCGCATGCGTTGTGCTTGTAGCTAAGGATTGCTTTGAGCTCAGTCAGATGTGTTGTTCTGTGTATAGCCTGTGTTCTATCTGTTCTTCGCTTGAGTCATGGTAGACTTGCCACAGACCTACAGTGTTCTTTCTTTTTTTGTATTGCCGCGACAGTTGCGTCGTAGTGGCACATATGTTATGTTCTAATCATTTACTGTATCAAAAAAACACATACATCCGCACGAGAATTCCATGACACGTGACAATCAGTACAAACGTACATTGACGTGTGCTCCCATACAAATTTGCGTCTGAAACTTAAGTTTAAGTGCGTGATCGTGGGGGATTTAGTTCCATGCTTGCTGCTTTCTGTCGATAATTACGTTGTAATGATACCTGTGAACGTGCTATACCAACGCCCGCCTCGATGTCTTTTGTGTTTTGATGTGTGGTAGTTTTTTATGCACAATGTTTCTGCCGAATAAGGCTCTTATTCATAACCCTCTTTCTCCCCTTCTTAACAATCTTCCTGTAGCATATGCGTGTTTTCAGATCACGTTCCTACTAATAACCCTCTTTCTCCCCTTCTTAACAATCTTCCTGTGGCATATACGTGTTTTTGGATCACGTTCCTATTAATAACCCTTTTTCTCTCCTTGTTAACGAACTCCTTGTGGCATATGCGTGTTTTCAGATCACGTTCCTATCAATAACCCTCCATCTCCCCTTCTTAACACATACACGTGTTTTCAGATCTCGTTCCTTTTGATAACTCTCTATCTCTCCTTCTTAATACATACACGTGTTTTCAGATAAGGTTCTTATTGACGACCCTCTATCTCCCCTTCTTAACACATACACGTGTTTTCAGATCAGGTTCCTATTGATAACCCTCCATCTCCTCTTCTTAACGCATGCACGTGTTTTTAGATCAGGTCCCTATTGATAACCCTCTATCTTCCCTTATTAATACATACACGTGTTTTCGTATCAGATTCTTATTGATGACCCTCTATCTCCCCTTCTTAATACATACACCTGTTTTCAGGCCCAGTGCGAGGCGTGGGACAATGTTCTGTCTGTCCTTGAAGATCCGATTGAATGCAGGCGAGAGGATGCATGTAAACAATACTCATTTAGCTCATGGAATGTAAGTATCACATGCCAGCTGCAAGTGAGTATTGTTTACCTAATGGAGTCTGACATGTAGAGTGCACGTAGAGACTCGTTGAGAAGTATTTATTTGCCGATTGTGTCTCTCTATGAACTCTACCTGTGTTCGTGACCTTTATCTGTGTATATTGTCTCTATATCTGTCATCAGCCATCCTTCCGTGTACGTGCAGGCAATACTCGTTTGATTTGTGCGATGCTAGCATCACGTACCGGCCTGTCGTTCAGCGTTTAACTGAGTTATTAAAGTTCTGTACCAAAGTACATTATAAGATTTTTTCTAGGCCTACGTTTCAACGTTCATGGAGACCGCACGGTCTTGGTTCCTGGGTTTGCTTATTGAGCTGTGCTTCTTTGGCTAACCTAACTTCTCTTCTTCTTGCCTCCACGCACACATGTGACTACCCTCTCCTGTGCACGTGTATGCGTCTACGCACACACATATGGGTACAAACACTATACACATACGCGCCTACGTCTGTGTGGGCAGTCCAGCAGCGCTATACACTTATTAAGGGGAGAAGCTTACAAGGCCAAGGACAGAGTCAATCTCGCCATACAGTGCTTCAAAACGGCCGTGCGTGCTGATCCCTACTGTCACGAGGTAGTTGTGATTTAACCGTTCTCTGCACTCTTGTATTATCATGCCATAGAGTACCATTTTTATATTGCTCTGTTGTTGTTAGGGGTATTGGCATATAGTCTAATACTTATAGTACTCTACACTGTCGTTTTTGGTAATGTTTTCCATGATATATATATATATATATATATATATACATATCCATGTCTATGTCTATATGTTTTTGTATTTGTATTTGCATATATATATATATGTGTGTGTGTGTGTGTGTGTGTGTGTGTTATATATGTATATATATATGTGTGTGTGCGTGTGTGTGTGTGTGTGTGTGTGTGTGTGTGTTATATGTATATATATATATATGTGTGTGTGAGAGAGTGTGCGTGTGTGTTTGTGTGTGTGTGTGTGTGTGTGTTATACATATGTTATATACATGTTATTTTAACTATTCCACCGCTTCTTCTCTCCGTCGATATCACCGCCTGCTTGTCCACTTGGCGTTGCGAAAACATCCCAGGCGTTCCGGATATTGACGTCTAATTATTACCTTGACCAATCAGAAGGTATTGTTTTATATTATATTCAATTATTATACCGTGCGTGATGTGTCGTGTTGGCCTGTAGAGCATCTTGCACCCTGGTCTCGTTTCGGGTTTTATAACCGTGTGGGGATAAACCGAGTTATCTGGTACCCAATGGGAAGCCAGCGATGTAATAATTATCCGAAAGAAAGGACGAAAGTATATACACTTCTTTTTTTGCACAGTCAGAACACCACTCAAACGCGTACACGCATACACTCACACTCACACTCACGCATTCTCCCACCACTTCTCTCTCTGTCTCTGTCTGTCTCTCTCTCTCTTTCTCTTCTGCTAAGTCTTTCACAAGAACTGTTACACATGCGCTTTTGTGTGCAGGTGTGCGAGAGGAGCTGGAAATGTCCTGTCTTGTTTGTTTTAAACCCACGACCCCAACAAGAACCACTGCCCTACCAATAGGCTGTTGTTGCACGTTAACACACCCGGACAACTACGCCAATGCGCGCTTTAACTTGATCCCTATTGATTGTCGGCTTACATTCCAGCCTGCTCTATTTCTGTGCCGCACTTTTGATTATTTATAAGAAGAGAAATGTGTTTATATATATATATATGTGTGTGTGTGTGTGTGTGTGTGTGTGTGTGGCTTTGTTTGGGCTCTTCTTTGAACACTTGTATAGTTATATCAACCCGAAGTGTTCCCTACTTCGCCTACCACAGAACAAGAGCTGTTCAACCACATGTTGCGGCAGTGTGATGACGAGGGGAAGGACACACTGCGCTTCCTCTACAGCGGCATGATCCGAAAGGTATGTATATATGTATGTATGTATGTATATATTATACAATAGTGTTGTGGCTGTCTGTCTGACGTGCTTGCGCCGGCGGATTGGTACTGGGCGCACACTTCCATTGCACGTGTGCATAGCTACGCGTTGTTTGGTATTGGTAGGCGAGTGTGTAGATGTACCACATCCTGCGGTTCTCGATTGAGTCGATGGTATCTGTTGAACAGTGGCATCTGCGGTTTCCCTTCCCGTGTTCGTGCTATGATGTTGATATATAGGCAGCCGTGACGCATGTCCTATGTGTGGCGGTGTCTGGGATCGTCGCTGATGCCGCTTGTATGTCTCGAGCCAGTGAGCTGCTTATACTGCCATGTAGCAGGTGAAAGTGGTTCCCTATACGTAATGAGCTTTAAGTAGTGTATGTAACAATGGTTCGTTCACGGATGCGCCTACTTTCTGTTGGACTATACATGATTAGCTCTTAAGTAGTGTATGTAACAAAGGTTGATTCACGCATGAGCCTACGATTTTTTGGACTATACATATTGAGCTTCAAGTAGTGTATGTAACAAAGGTTAGTTCACGCATGAGCCTACTTTCTGTTGGACTATACATAACGAGCTTTAAGTAGTGTATGTAACAAAGGTTGGTTCACGCATGGGCCTACTCTCTGTTGGATGAGTTTGATTTGTACCTCGGGTTTCGGCACGGTTGCTGGTGCATGTATCTATCTATCTGGTAGTGTATATTTAAAGTGTTTGTATTCGCCTGTTACTTTATTCCGTTGGTTTTAGCTCACCCACCCAAGTGCTAGGGACGGGTGCTGGTGTATCCATCGATTTAGAGATTGTACTACAAAAGCCTATATGTTCTGGTCTCGAGTGCTTTAAAGTTCTATACAACACAACTCTCATGTTTGGATTTTGAATTTGCCGTGGGTGTGCATCTGTTGCATCTTCTTACCAGCATGGCACACTCTGCGTGTAGTTTACTCTGTTAGCAATGCGTTTGTGTGAAGAAGTATATGTGTGTATAGTGGGTTGGGTGGTTTATGCCATACACCATGTGCAGGATAGTGTCTGGTGTAAGGTCTACTTGTGTCTGTATGTCTCGTGCCCTGTCCTGTGTATCTTGTGATGTTCTGTGCCTCGTATTTATGAATGTGTATGTTTGTACGTATGTATGTTTGTATGTATGCATTCACGTATGAATGTATGTTGGAATGTTTGAATGTATGTATGTATGCATTTATATATGGATGATCTATGTGTGTATGTTTGTATGTGTATGCGTATTAGTACTACATACATCCACCATTTCCGTTCACCTCCTTTGTTTTCCTTTTCTACGCCTACCTACAGAGCACCGTCACCGAACTAGCCCCATCCGCCGCCCTGGATTGCCTCAAGAAAGATGTGGATGTACAGCTGGCACGTGCTCGTGCTTACTACGACCGCCTTTGCTACAGCAAATGCTACACTATCACCTCCGACATCCTGCAGGATAACCCCCACCATTCGGACTGTCTGTCGGTAGGTCTGTGGGCCGTGTCCTGCCCTGTACTTTATATATGGGGCTGGTTGTTACCGAAAATTGCTTTATTGGGGCCTGGCACCCGATGTGCTCTTATAAATAGTTCGGTAGCACCAATCATTCCGCCTTCTTCGCTGTCTGTATACAACCCTCTGACCTTTGTGCACTCTTCCCCACGGCTATCATCTAAACAGATGTGACACAGTATAAACAGATGTATCACAGTATAAACAGATGTAACACTCAGTATAAACAGATGTAACACAGTATAAACAGATGTATCACAGTATAAACAAATGTAACACTCAGTATGAACAGATATATCACAGTATGAACAGATGTATCACAGTATAAACATATGTATCACAGTATGAATAGATGTATCACAGTATAAACAGATGCATCACAGTATAAACAGATGTATCACAGCATAAACAGATGTATCACAGTAGAAACAGATGTAACACTCAGTATACATATAACACCTAGTTTTATTGAACAGGATGGTCGCAGCGCCTTCTGGATAGTCCAGTTTACTTTGAATGTGTGCGTCGTATTCGTTCCATGTCAGTCGTCCCATCCATCTGTGTCTTCTATCTGTTAGTGCCACCACTCGTACGCTAGGAACAGCATTAGGCTCAATTAAAGACCACTTACATGTGCGCCTGAGTTTGTGAGCAGTCCTTGAGGGCGTTCACCTCCTTTTACTTTACCGCAACTCCTACTGTGTTCATCTTAGTTCCATGTGTGCATGTGTGCAACGGACAAACATTCACCATACGGAACACCCTTCTCACCACACCACACCACACCACACCACAGCTAACCAACACACTTGGCACACCTGTTTACATAGTAGACATATCGCCCAAGCTATCCGTGCATGCAGGATATCAATGCTCACGCGTACCCTTATTTGTCCATCCTCCCCAATCCAGCTACACGTCGATGTGCTCGTATCGCTATCGAAGAAGAACGATCTCTTCCTGCTGGCACACAAACTGGTCAGCAACGCCCCCAAGGCTGCGTTCTCGTGGTACGCCGTGGGGTGCTACTACTACCTGATCGAGAAACAGGACCAGGCGCGGCACTACTTTACGTATGTGGGACAGGTTAATGAAGTGTTAGCGTGCGTATCCTTATACTACTGCTTTGCATTGCTGTCTTTGAAGTTATCTTTATTTTTTTAAGTATGTACACACCTGTACCCTTCCTGGGTTCGTGGCGGAATATTACCACTACCTGATAAAGAAACAGGATCAGGCGCAACATTACTTTGCGTAAGAGTGACGGATTGTGGAGTGACTATACACTCGCCTGCACGTGATAGTGTAGATGCTTATATATATATGTTTATATTTATATATTCACCTATGTCGACGTGCACATACATGCACATAGCAGAATATAAACAAATCTAATTTGTGTGCCTTATACGTGTGCTGATGCCGCAACAGTTGACCACGTGTTCGTATATGAATTCATGCTGACCACGTTGAACTAAGATCAAACAAAGCCACATGTCAATACGTTTTCACGACGAAGATATTACACAGACCATCTTCTCCAAACGGATTCGTCCATGAGATGTACACAAACTATTTGATTATCATTTATATATTTGTAGGCGTAGTTGCATTGTTTGATGTAATTTTATGTATATGTGTATTGTGATATATATACATCATGAATTTTTACTCATGCATGTTTGTGTGTTTGTGTGTGTGTGTAATCATATGCATGTACATGTAGGTAATAGATACACATATGCACAAACATCGAATCGTACGTTTTAGACAGCTCACACTCGGGTCAACCACGATTTTCCATTCTTACAATCCCATAAAACCCAAGCTATATGAATGCCTACCACCGAGATAACATGGGCATGACTCACCAACACAAAGCCACAGCCCAGACTGCAGACACGTTGTCTTGGCAGAGTTTTACCACGTAGTATCTAAACCCTAAATCTTTAAATTTCTAAACTAAACAGTAAGGCGACCAACATCGACAAATTATACGGGATGGCTTACCTTGCCTTTGGCCATTCCTTTGCGGTGGAGGGTGAGCACGATCAAGCCATGGCCGCATACTGCACCGCAGCCAGACTACTTAAAGGGTGAGACTATTATGTATAAGTGCAGGTGTGTGTACATAAGAAGCCAGAATACTTCAAGAGTAAGACTGTGTGTATGAGTGCAGGTGTGTTTACATAGGCAACTAGGCTACTAAAAGGGCACGACTGTGTGTATGAGTGCAGGTGTGTGTACATAGGCAACCAGACTATTTAAAGGGTAAGACTGTGTGTATGAGTGCAGGTGTGTGTACATAGGCAGCCAGACTACTTAAAGGGTAAGACTGTGTGTATGAGTGCAGGTGTGTATATAAGCAGCCAGACTACTTGAAGGGTAAGACTATTATGTATAAGTTCAGGTGTGTGTACATATGCAGCCAGACTACTTAAAGGGCAAGACCATTATGTATTTGTGCAGGTGTGTGTACATAGGCAGCTAGACTACTTAGACATAACACCTGTGTGTATGAGTGCAGGCGTGTGTACATGTATACAGATGAAGGATTCTCGTACATCGAGGGCGTGACTTGGGCGTATCCTCATTTCTTAACTTTTCCCTTCATTCTCCAACTCGTAAGTGTATTTGTGTGCATCTTTACTTGTCATGTGCTTGTGTATGTGCTAGTAATAGCAGCTTTCTTTGGTTTGTCTTGTGTCATTCCACTCGCCAATGGCTCTTAGCTTTGCTTTTGGGTTTGTGTGGGGCTCTGCTGTGCACGCCATCTCCATCACTGCAGCTCGTTTCTCGTTTCTCTACAATGACCATGACGTGTCGTGTCGTGTCATCTCATCTCATATGCGCTTGTGTGCCTGCGCTGCCCTGCAATCAATTCCCCCCTCTCATCCACCTATTGAACTTCTCAACCGACAACCCAAAAAAAACGCTCAAACCCGAGTTTAGTCATGCGTTGAACCGTCTGTGTCTCACTCGGGACGATCAGTTACATGCCGCAGATCGCACCTGCTTTACTTCTACCGTGCGATGGAGTATCGCAACACCAATCACACCAACGTATCGCTTACTCGCAACATATCTTTCTATCAGCCCTGTACATGTCAGCCCACCTCTCTCGCTCTCTCTCTCTATCTTTCCCTCTTTCACTCTCTTTCATATTGCATGTGTTATTCGTATGTTCTCTTTCATTGTGTATATTATCCGTATGAATCTTCTTTCTGCTCTCTCCTTTGTGTGCCGCAGATCGCACCTGCCATACTTATACCGTGGGATGGAGTATCGCAACACCAATCACACCAACGTATCGCTTACTCGCAACATATCTTTCTATCAGCCCTGTACATGTCAGCCCACCTCTCTCGCTCTCTCTCTCTCTATCTTTCCCTCTTTCACTCTCTTTCATATTGCATGTGTTATTCGTATGTTCTCTTTCATTGTGTATATTATCCGTATGAATCTTCTTTCTGCTCTCTCCTTTGTGTGCCGCAGATCGCACCTGCCATACTTATACCGTGGGATGGAGTATCTCTACACCAATCACATCAACGTATCGCTTGCCTGTGACAATCTCATGAAAGCCCAAGAGCTCCGCCCAGACGATCCACAGACACTGCACGAACTCGGCGTGTGTTACTTCCGCGAAATGTTGTATGTGTCCTGGGATGTATGTGTGTTCGCATGTACGTTGTAGGTGTATGTGTGTTCATTTGTACGTTGTAAGTGTATGTGTGTGTATTTGTACATGTATATTGTGAAATATATGTGTGTTCACATGTACATTGTAGGTGTATGTGTTTTCACATGTACATGTAAGTGTATGTGTGTTCACATGCACATTGTAGGTGTGTGTGTGTTCACATGTACATTGTAAGTGTATGTGTATTCACATGCACATTGTAGGTGTATGCGTGTTCACATGTACACTGTAAATGTATGTCTGTCCACATGTATATTGTAAGTGTATTTATGTTTACATGTATATTGCGAAATATATTTATGTTCACATGTATGTAGTGAAACGTATGTGTTGCAGCTAGTGGTGTATAAGAGTCTTGAGGCCTAAGGTTGGAGGTATTGGGGTTTGCTTCGATCACATAAACCGTCCGCACTCTAATTAATGCCCGAAACAATTACAAATCGTGAAATAGGTGATTGCTGATGGTTGTACGCGTATGGCATACGTGAATTGGGTGTGTATGGCACACATGAGTTGTATGTGTATGGCATACGTGAGTTGTATGTGTATGATATGCGTGAGTGGTATATGTATGATATACGTGAGTTGTATGTGTATGGCATATGTGAGTATCGCATCAACTGCATTGGTCTATAGCAGGTTGTTGACTAGTTGTGTGTTTGCCTGTGCGCGCGCACACGTTTCTCCTACATGGGGTAGATGTAACAAAGCCGCGCAGTGCTTCGAGGAGGCTCTAGACACGCCATAGATCTGTAGGGTTGCATCGGAAAAATCTGTATATGTGGTAGTCTCAACCCGCAATCTAAAGACCTGGCCCGCAATCTATTTAAAGAATAGTCTCAGCTCGGAATCTATTTATAGAATAGTCTCAGCCTGCAGTATATTCTTGTATGTCCTAGCCTGCAATATATTTATATACTGGTCTTATCTCGCAATCTATTAATACAATAATCTCAGCCCGCAATCTATTTTTACAATAGTCTCAGCCCGCAGTATATTCTTGTATGTCCTAGCCTGCAATATATTTATATACTGGTCTTATCCCGCAATCTATTAATACAATAATCTCAGCCCGCAATCTATTTATAGAATAGTCTCAGCCCGCAGTATATTCTTGTATGTCCTAGCCTGCAATATATTTATATACTGGTCTTATCCCGCAATCTATTAATACAATAATCTCAGCCCGCAATCTATTTATAGAATAGTCTCAGCCCGCAGTATATTTTTGTAAGTCCTAACCCGCAATCTATTTATAGAATAGTCTCAGCCCGCAGTATAATTTTGTAAGTCCTAACCCGCAATATATTTATAGAATAGTCTCAGCCCGCAGTCTATTTTTATATTAGTCCTAGCCCACAATATATTCAAATATATACTAGTCTTAACACGCAAGTTATTTATATAATACTCTAATCCCGCAATCTATTTATATATTGCTCTTATCCCGCAATCTATTTATATAATACTCTCTTCCCGTAATCCATCTAAATATTACTTTCATCCCGCATTCTATTTATATATAAGTCCCACCCAGTAATCAATTTGAATATCAGTCTAAGCCTTTACACACGCGTCTCCCATGCGGCAGATTTAACGAAGCCGTCCAATGCTTCAAGAAAGCGCTAACTGCGTACGCCCACCAAATGGGTCCAATGAAAGATCCCGAGGGCAGGGCAGCTGTGGAGGCCACGCTTGTGTGTCTAGGTCAAACATATAGGAAACAGGGGTATGTTTCTGAATGTATAGTATAATACTGGGGGATTAGCGAGCGTACAGTACAGGTGTGTACTTGCAATCTGGTCCGTGTGTTACATGCATGTATACGTACTCAAACTACTATTGTATCCTTGTCTGTGATCATATCCTTGAACATGTACGCACAAAGCCTTCAATTACTTACTTGCCATATGGTAGATGCGCTTTCATTAAATTGCTTCACTACCTAGCTTATGTCTAAGTCCTGACGCTTACTTTATGATGGACTGAGTTGAACGCGCGCTTCTACTATGGATGTGTATTGTGTATGAATCATACGATTGTATATGAATGTATATCATACAATGAATATATGTATGTAAAGCATACTATTAATATGTATGTATATCATACTATTGATACATATGTGTGTAGCATACTATGTATATATATGTATGTATATCATACTATGAAAATTTATGTATGCATATCATACTATAAATTGTATGTATGTATATCATACTATAAATTTGTATGTATGTATACCATCCTACTAATATATATATATGTATACGCATGTATGCATGTATGCATGTATATATATATATATATATATATATATATATATATATATATGTATTTCATACTATGGGTATATATGTATATGTATATATCATTCTATGAATATGTATATATGTATTTCATGCTATGGCATATACGTATACTTATCATAACTTTGAGTATATGTTTATGTATCTCATGGTATGGTTGTAAAATATGTATATATAAAATACTATGGATGTATACGTATGTCTACCATACTATGGGGTTAAGTATATACATCATACTATGAATATATGTCATTCCATATTGCAACATACTATTCATCTTCACCCTTTCTGTCTGCCCCTGCCCCTGCCCCGTTTCCATCAGCCTATACGACCAAGCATGTGACTCCTTTGACCAGGCCATAGAACTCAACGCTGACCAGCACACAACGTATGCCGCTAAGGCATTCACGAGACATCTGCAGGGGAATGTCAGTGAGGCCATAGACCTGTACCACGTGGTATGGATGTTGGCTGCTGCTCAGATGTACTTGCCTTGTGTCCTTATTGAGTTGGTATAGGTCACCGTTGCATTGTTGAATGTCGCCATTAGTCAGATATCTCCCTTTTCCCTTTTTTCCTTTCTAGATTGTATTGCATGTGTGGCTCTTTTGATTTATTATCGCCCCCTTTGCCCTTTATGTACGTCATAAAACTCTTCCACGCCATATCTGGTGCGTTCATTGTCCATGCATTGCCGAGAAGGTTTATCTCGGTTTGCATACTACTACATACACCCACAGGCACTTAGTCTGAAGGCAGAGGACGCATTCTGTGAGCAGATGCTCACCATAGCGGTCAAGGAGTCGGTGCGGAGTACCGAACCGGACCATCGCGCGGAGAATGAGGACAGCCTGCGTGTGCTCGACGATAGTATACAGGAGAAAAACCAGTCTTCGTTTATAGGCGACCTCAATAATGGGGACGAATTAAGGGTGGATGATAATTCTGGTTTTGGGTTCAATAATTTCCAAAATCTGAGCGAAAGCCGCGACAATGGCTTCGGCGATGGTTTTGGCAGTGGCTACGAGGAGGGTGGTGTCAATGAGATGTCAATGTCTATGGACGACTCGGAATGACACTGTGGGTAGGTATGAACTTACACTATTACCAAATTAAAACCAATACGTAGCTTACACACTAACGTAGGTATAAATAGTAGACGGACGCAATAACCATAATAATATTAATACAGAATTAATCCCAGCCGAAATTAGTACAAAGATCCTACACAGGTGTCAGCCTTACGCTGTTGTCAAATCAAAACCCAATACACAGACAATCCAAAATGTAGGTACATAGACCCACAATTCTCAATCTAATGTATTGCGCCGACGCTTGTAGTAAAAGGTAGTGCGCAATCAGATTCAATTATAGTTCCCTGAGCAATGCAAGACACGGTACCCTATCAAAGATCAACAGAAATAAACAATACAAAGTAATCTGACAAAATTAGTATAATATTTGACAAATTCAGTTGATAAAAACAACAATAATTTGACGAAATTAATTGGTAAAAACAATATTTATCTGACGAAATTATTTTTGATTAGAACAGTATTAATCTGACCAAATTAATTGATAAGAACAATTAAAATCCGACGAAATCAGTTGGTAAGAACAACAATATTCTGACGAAAATAAATGATACGAACAAGAATAATTCGACGAGATTAATTGCAGAACAATAATAATCTTATAAATCAGTTGATAATAACAAAAATAATCTAACGAAATTTGTCAAAAATAATCTGACGAAATTTGTTTGCAAGACCAATAATAATCTGACCACATTAGTTGACAAGTACAATAATAATCTGACAAAATTAGTTGACAGTACAATAATATGACTAAACTAGTAGATAACAATAGTAATCGGACGAAATTAGTTGAGAACAATAAAAATAGTCTGACGAAATTAATTGATAAGAACAATAGTGATCTGTCCAAATTAGTTGATGACGGTGAACTCACGATATCTATTTGCACATCACTCTCAGAAGTCGAGGGACATTTCTCGAGCCCAGATTGCGACCTTTCGTAAAGCCCCTTGTCATGGGAACAGACACTCCCGCGAACCCAAATTCTGTGCATGCCTTGGCAGACGTCACCACTGGTAGAACAATTGGGCATCATCCAATAAGTGTAGCCGCGCAATAGAAGGCAAACGTAACCGACAATTGCAGTCATTTGAGGGCATCAATGGGGGGTTACTTGTTTAACTTTTATGTCTGGTCTATCTTTCACCAGTAATGGTCTAGAATTAAATCAGTAATGGTCTGTCCCACGCCAGCATTGCGAGAAGAAGCGTCGCGGTTGTCGCTAGAATATATAGATCTGGTCTGTCCCACGCCAGCATTCCTAGAGTAGGCGTCGCCGTTGACACTGGATGATTATATATGCCTGGTCTGTCCCACGCCAGTATTGTTAGAAGAAGCGTTGCCGTTGACGCTGTATTGGACTGTCCCACGCCAGCATTGCTAAAGAATCGTCGCCGTTGACGCTGGAATATATAGGTCTGGACAGTCCCACGCCAGAATTGTTCGAAGAAGCGTCGCCGTTGACACTGGAGTATGAAGGTCTGGAGTGTCTCGAGCCAGCATTCCTAATAAATTGTCGCCGTTGACGCTGGATTATATAGGTCTGGATTGTCCCACGTCAGCATTGCTAGAAGAAGCGTCGCCGTTGGCCCTGGACTATATAGGTATATTCTATCCCACGCCAGCAATGCTAGGAGAAGCGTCGACGTTGACACTGGATTATATAGATATATCCTGTCCCACGCCAGCATTGCTAAAGGATCGTCGCCGTTGACGCTGGATTATATAGGTCTGGACTGTCCCACGCTTGAATTGCTAGAAGTAGCGTCGCGGTTGACGTTGGATTCTATAGATTTATCCTGTCCCACGCCAGCAATTCTAGAAGAAGCGTTACCGTTGACGCTGAAGTATATATGTCTGGACTGTCCCACGCCAGTATTGCTAAAGAATCGTCGCCGTTGACGTTGGATTATATAGGTGGACTATATCAGTATATTTGTCCCACGCCCCCAATGTTAGGATAAGCGCCAACGTTAACGCTGGATTATTTAGGTCTGACCTGTCACACTCCAGTATTGCTAAAGATTCGTCGCCGTTGACGCTGGATTATATAGGTCTGGTACGGTTTTGCTAAAGATTCGTCGCCGTTGACGCTGGATTGTATAGGTCTGGTACGGTTTTGCTAGAGAGACCGTCGCCGTTGACGCTAGATTATATAGGTCTGGACTGTCCCACGCCAGCATTGCTAACGAATCGTCACCGTTGACGTTGGATTATATAGGTCTGGACTATCCCACACTAGAAGTGCTAGACGAAACGTCGACGTTGACGCTGGACTTTATAGGTCTCGTCTGTCCCAAACCAGAATTGCTAGAAGAAGCGTAGCCGTTGACGCTGGATTTTATAAATCTCGTCTGTCCCACAACAGCCAATCTAGAAGAATTGTCGCCGTTGACGCTGGATTAAATCGGGCTGGACTGTCCCACGCCAGAATTTCTAGTATAAGCGCTTTAGTTGACTCTGGATTATATAGGTCTCGTTTGCCACAATATAGAATTGCTAGAAAAAGCGTCACCGTTGATGCTGAATTATGCAGGTCTGGAATGTCCTACCCCAGAATTATTGGACGAAGCGTCGACGCTAACGGTGGATTATATAGGTCTGATTTATCCCACGCCAGCATTGCTAAAAGAAGCGTCGCCGTTGACACGGATTCATGTCGTTCTGGCCTGTACCAATCTACAATTCCTAGAGGGAGTTTCTCCGTTGGCGATGCATTATGCAGGTCTGAACTCTTCTACGCCAGAATTACTAAAAGAATCGTCGCCATTGACGCTTATTGTATAGGTGTGGTTTGTCCCAGGCCAGCATTGCTAAAGAATCGTCGCCGTTGACGCTGGATCATATAGGCCTGGTTTGCCCCACACCAGAATTGCTAGACGAAGCGTCGCCGTTGACGCTGAATTATATAGGTCTGGTCTGTCCCAGTGACAAATTCCCAGGGGAACGTTATCGTTGACGCTGGATTTTGTAGATCTGGTCTGAATTGCTAGAATAAGCTGTGGGACAAAGAAGCGTAGCCGTTGACGCTGGATTTTATAAATCTCGTCTGTCCCACAACAGCCAATCTAGAAGAATTGTCGCCGTTGACGCTGGATTAAATCGGGCTGGACTGTCCCACGCCAGAATTTCTAGTATAAGCGCTTTAGTTGACTCTGGATTATATAGGTCTCGTTTGCCACAATATAGAATTGCTAGAAAAAGCGTCACCGTTGATGCTGAATTATGCAGGTCTGGAATGTCCTACCCCAGAATTATTGGACGAAGCGTCGACGCTAACGGTGGATTATATAGGTCTGATTTATCCCACGCCAGCATTGCTAAAAGAAGCGTCGCCGTTGACACGGATTCATGTCGTTCTGGCCTGTACCAATCTACAATTCCTAGAGGGAGTTTCTCCGTTGGCGATGCATTATGCAGGTCTGAACTCTTCTACGCCAGAATTACTAAAAGAATCGTCGCCATTGACGCTTATTGTATAGGTGTGGTTTGTCCCAGGCCAGCATTGCTAAAGAATCGTCGCCGTTGACGCTGGATCATATAGGCCTGGTTTGCCCCACACCAGAATTGCTAGACGAAGCGTCGCCGTTGACGCTGAATTATATAGGTCTGGTCTGTCCCAGTGACAAATTCCCAGGGGAACGTTATCGTTGACGCTGGATTTTGTAGATCTGGTCTGAATTGCTAGAATAAGCTGTGGGACAGACCGGACCTATATATTTCAGCGTCAACGGCGACGCTTTATAAATATCTTCTGTCCCACGGCAGCATTATTAGGACAAGCGACGCGGTTGACACTGGATGATACAGTTGTTGTCTGTCCCACGCCAGAACTGTTCGAAGAAGCGTCGCCGTTGACGCTGGATAAAATAGGTCTGGAATGTTTCATGGAAACGTCGCCGTTAACGCAGGGTTATATAGGTGTGGACTGTCTCATGCCAGCACCGCTAAAAAGTCGTAGCTGTTGACGCAGAGTAATATATTTATATAGATCTGGGCTGTCCCACGCCAGAATTGCTAGAAGAAGTGTTGCCGTTGACGCAACGCTGGTTTTTATGGGTCTTGTCTGTCCCATGTCAGCATAACTAGACGAAGCGTTGCCGTTGACGCTGGACTATGTATTTCTGAACTGTCTCATGCCAGAATCGTTAGAATAAGAATCGCAGTTGACGCTGGATTACACAAGCATCTGGTCTGTCCCACACTAACATTGCTAGATCGACGTTGACAGTGAATTCTTAGTTCTAGCGTGGAGTAAGGTATCGATCTCAGCCAGCTCACCTTTAATATGTATGTTGTATACCTCGGATGGTGTAAACTCCATTTGTCAACTACGTAGTCTCTTAGTGGAAATAATGAGAATATCAGTCTCGAAGTGTATTGGTTGGATAGACGGGCGTGTCCTGTGTGTCTCATATACGGAGGCAGGGGTAAAAAGGACGAGCTCGTAGCGGTGAAGACTCGATATATACAACTACAAACAGTTTTCACAAGTACCAAGTCTGTAGGTACATATGCCTGTGAGCAAATAAGTATATGGTGTGTATTAAATCTATTCATGTATGTATGTATATCCTTGTGGATGTGATCTATTGATGTATGTATAGCCTCGTGGATAGCGTTAAACTGCTAGGATATTGTGTAAACTTCTCTTGTGACCACTCAATGCAACAGATGAAACCGTCCTCCTCTCAATCTTCTGATAGCCGCAACTGCGAGACTCACTCACAGTCGCAGTACTCGAAAGTGGTACGTACAAGTGATGGTATGGAAAGGCCACCAGTCGTTCCATTAAAGCGTGTGATTGTACTACGCCTGTTTTGGGGTGTGAATGAATAAGTGCGGATCAATTGTAAACGCGGACGGAACGGAGTAGGACACAAGAAACTTATAAGCTTTCACAAAGATTCAAGCTCAGCGATAACTAAAACGGATAGTTGCGCACAGGCAATTTCATATTATCATTCATAATTCCATCTTTCACGCGTGTGTACAACACGGACTAAGAAGCGAGTTTCTATACAGCCATTGCCGTGTCACTGCCTCTAGCAGTAAGTCTAAGATCCAACAACACAGCATTCATCGTCTGGCCCGAACACTGAGATAACAGCACTTTCATCTACCAAATACACAGTAATACCCACTCATAGCATTGGCAATAATATATACTACCCTTAAACGTACTACCGATAATCCTCGCATAACAACTAATTGATCCGTGGCACGTATCGTCCAACCATACACAGCCGTGGTTGCTGTAAATGATACAACGGCGTGACAGTTGTCACTGGCAACGGCGGTCCACTTCGCTCATTTGACAGCACAAACATAAGGCAGGGAAATCCTGGTCAGGCATATCCAGGGTTCCAGCAGCTGGCTTTTGATGAATATGGGGAGCTATAAATAATGAATTGGAATGAAACAAGTCAGTTTATGGCACTCCAGCATTCTGGACCTACTTATCTGCAGAGTGATTAAGATGAAAGAAAGCATCATCAGGCCGAGAAACATGCCCTCAAAGATAAGACAACCGTCGGTTGCTTTGCTGCTGCCGCTATTTTGAATAGGAACATAGTTACGACATAATCTTGCTAGAGTTTTCTTTATATAATTCGAATTTGCATAGTAGGATGTTGTAGAGGCTATGCCCCTGAACACACACAGCAGCATTGATACAACTTGTAAGCCCTAGAGGTTTAGACAGTATCTACATAAAATATACTCTTTTGTATTAGTTGAATGGCTTTTTTGACGACATCGTGCCTATCTCAAAGTAGTATGCACTGTAGGACTGTAGCTCGTGTATTTAAGCAGGCACCAAAAAAATCAAAACAATGTTTATGTATGTATATGACACACATGATTGATGACTGATGATGGTGTGTCATGTGATGTCAGGAATTCAAGCCTGCTGGGTCCGTACTCCGTTGGCCTAAGACCTATTTGTATGTTTATGTATGTGTATGTCACACATGATTCTTGATTGATGATAGTGTGTCATGTGATGCCAGGAATTCAGGCCTGCTGGGTCCGTACTCCGTTGGCCTCAGACCTATTTGTATGTATATGTATGTGTGTGTCACACATGATAGATATTGATGATGATGGTGTGTCGTGTGATGCCTCAGGTTCAGGCCTGCTGGGCCCGTACTCCGTTGGCCTAAGACCTATTTGTATGTATATGTATGTGTGTGTCACACATGATAGATATTTGATGATGGTGTGTCGTGTGATGCCTCAGGTTCAGGCCTGCTGGGCCCGTACTCCGTTGGCCTAAGACCTATTTGTATGTATATGTATGTGTATGTCACACATGATAGATGATTGATGATGGTGTGTCGTGTGATGTCTCAGGTTCAGGCCTGCTGGGTCCGTACTCCATTGGCCTAAGACCTATTTGTATGTATATGTATGTTTATGTCACACATGATAGATGATTGGTGATGGTGTCATGTGATGCCAGGAATTCAGGCCTGCTGGGTCCGTAATCCGTTGACCTAAGACCTATTTGTATGTATATGTATGTGTTTGTCACACATGATATATGTTTGATGATGATGTATCGTGTGATGCCTCAGGTTCAGGGCTGCTGGGTCCGTACTCCGTTGGCCTAAGACCTATTTGTATGTATATGTATGTGTATGTCACACATGATAGATGATTGATGATAGTGTGTCGTGTGATGTCTCAGGTTCAGAACTGCTGGGCCCGTACTCCGTTGGTATGTACCCCGTAGGACCGGGGCAAATATATCCTTCGTTTTCTCACACTCTCCTGTCCAATATGAAGAAGGTCACCATACTGAAGTAATTTACTTACGCACAAACCACTAGTTGAGAGAGGGAGGGAGAGCGCGAGGAACTAAACATTGTAGATATAAATGCTTATATACGCTTAGTTGGTACACCGTTTCTATACACAAACACTCAAGCAATGTCAAGTCATGTGCCTCAGCGGTTATAAATACTTGACACTAGCGTACGTGTATCTCAACAAATAGTCTATGGAGTCGTAGCGTATTCAAATACATGTTTTGCAGTATCTGTGCCGCTTCTTGTGTTCCTTCCGAGACAAGACAGGTGCACCACCTGATCGATAGAATATACGCATAGTCATGCATGTGGCATTCTTTCCAGTGGTCTCAGCAATGGGCGGGTTCTCACCGGCGAGGCAATGTAAATCTTCAGTCTGTCAGGTTGTAAAGACACAACACACATATCTTATCATAAGGGGTACAGGTGGTACAGTCACTACTGGGGTCTATGACACATACCAGTGTGCACATATAGCTCAGCGTAAAACAAGCTCAATGTAAAGCACACACATGATATATTCATTTTCACACAGGAAGTCAAGTCTCGACGCACAAGGCATTGTTAGGCAGAAGCTCTTTAGGAATTAAGAAACCAGAGATCGATATCGAGTTATTAATTGAGATAACAAATCGCGATGCAGTTGAAACTTCTACTCGCTCTTGCTTGTTGATTGTTGGACTTGGGTTGTGCATGCTGTTGATTTTTTTCATCACTTCATTTGCTGCAACGTAGGATATTTGTAGGCATCTGCATGTGCATATAAAAACTATATACACATACGTGTAGAGTGATAGTGCTCTGAATCGAACAATACTACTCCACTGATAACGATCACTCTATAAATACTTACGTTGATCAATATATTTCAAACAAACAATCATGCAATATCCACTTGACTTTAATATGCCGCATGTCACATCCATCGCTGACACACATTCTAGTCTAGCCCCAGTTCTTCAATACTAATCAAAGGCTTTTTCTTGACAGCCTCGCCCGTGGCGTATACAGGTCCCCTGGAGTTGGCCTTTGCTCTGGGCACACGCGCAGGACCTTCCCACAGCATACGCTTCTTGTCCATATTGTTTTGTTTACGCTGACTTTTCTCTCGGATAGCGGCTAGTCGGGTCTCTTTGGGCTCTCTTAGGGGAATGGATTGTCCACGTACTCTATCACGGACATGTGTGCGTTGTCGGCTGTAGTGTGCGAAACAGTATACAGGGGCGAGAGAGGGATAGGCTTGAAAATGATGAGATACAATGGCAATGCAATCCACTGGTAGATAGAGGTGGCGAAGGTGGGCTGTACTATGCAGTCTGGAAATACTGAACACAAAAGGGGAGAGTGATTGACATTCGCTTTAGATCTCACGCTGGCCCCGTTCAAACAACAAACGATCCGTCTGCAACTCGAAACATATGTGTGAAGTATCTCAACAAACCTAACAACCTAACCCTTTGGATTAGGTGCAATCTCGGACAGCCGAGCTACACGCAAGGCAGCGCAATGAAAGACTCCGGCTGTAGCATCGGTAGCTGAAATGTACACTGCAGACGCAAGAAACAAGGAAAGACGTCGAAACTCGAAATACAATACAAACGCGTACATCGAAGGTATATAAAGCAATGTTACCCACATGTATGGGCAATATACAATGTAATAAACTCTCACCTGTATATGCTATGTACTGCAATTCAACAAACATGAACTATCCTATTTTCACAAAAAGCACATACATGTACGGTTGGGCAATCGGAGAATACGTGTATAACCGCCGTCGCGGTACTTGTAGCGAGCCGCCAACTCAAACAGCTTGGGAAGAGCATAGTTGTCCTGTGTTGGTGAGGTAGGAAAGATGAGTCAGTCTGTGCCTTTATCATACATATCATGTGGAAACCAAGAGTGAAACTTGAGCCCTGCTCCATTTCTCTTGATATGCAGTTGACAAACGGGAGATGCGTAGATGGTGCAGATAAACACTGCCAATCTCACTTCTGAAACACAGCGCAGGAGAGTATGGATTCCATCGGACACACTAGCATCTTGTGACTGACAAACACCCATACATTCCCAGCTATACCCACGATTCGGTCTGAGATACAAACAACTTCGCTTTTCCGTCTGCGAAATAAGTACGTCAAGCTTGTGTAGAGCACGAACAATGTCCAATGAATACAGAGAGCGGATATATACTGGCAAAGAGGGGTTCCCGACAGAATTTTGCCTTACCAAAAGATAGGCATTCGCTTCCCTATTCGCATTGCCGTTAGTCTTCTTTGCTGTGGTGATGATCTAAAATAGTGATACGGATGGCCAGAAAAGACAGAATTAAGTCTAAATTATAGTCAATAAACACTCTGAATGATTTTGTGCGTTCCGAATAAAGTAGAAGCAAGGACAGTCGTACTGATAACTGCTACGCAAAAGATTAAATGATATATCGTTCCATACAGTTTGTGGTTCGTTCGCACTACTGTATATCAACCAGAAAGCCCGTATAGCCCACATATCAATATAGCACTTCTATTTGAACATGTGCGGTAGCAAAAGGTATGTGAGTTGCACTCAAATAGCTTAATCCGAATACGGTTGACGGTCATGAGGGATACAACAGCGTTGCGCTTATCCCCTATAAAAACGTTTCAAACTCGAAAGCAAATTTATTTGTGCGGTTCGAATACGGAACCTAAAATGAACCTAAAATGACCATAGGCTCTGGTAGGACATAATGAACATCTGAATGACACATAACCTATACCCCATCAAATGACATCATCAAAGTAGTGAACATCTACCAGTAGATAAATCCCGCAAAAAAAAGGACGATGTAAATCTCTTTATTCACATTAAATATATATATATATATATATATATATATATATATATATGTGTGTGTGATGTGTGTGTATGTGAGTGAGTGAGTGAGTGAGTGAGTGAGTGAGTGTATGCATGTGTATAAATATGTTTATAGATTAAATATGTGAATATATATATATATATATATATATATGTATGTATATAAGTACTTATACATAATTGTATACATATATTGATATATATATATATATATGCACGTGTGTGTATGTTTTGCGTGGGTGTGTTTGTGTATCTCAATATGTATGTGTCTGTATGTATATATATACATGTATGTATGTGCGCACGTACGCATGTACGTATGTATGTATGTATGCCCATACGGATATATTACGCATGCACGTACGTATATAATAAAACACATGCATGTATATATATATATATATATAGCATATATATATTATGATGCGTGTATGTGTGTGTGTGTGTGTGATGATGTATGTACGTATGTATGCATGAACGAATGTATATGCGTATATATATAAACCGCATGTGCAATGTATATGCGTATATATATATTATTATATTATTATAATATATATACGTATGTATATAATATGCATAAAAAAAAAAAAAAAAATACATACACACATGCATCACATACACGCACATGTATATTATTCCATAATAATATATATATGCAGATGCACATATAATAACATAACATATATATATATGTATATATTATAATATATATATTATATATATATTATATTACATTTTAATAATATATATATATATATAGCTGCATATATAATAATAATATATATATATTATATATATATATTATTATAATACATACATATTACATAATCATATTGAATAATATATACTATATATGTAATAATAATATATAATAATATATACATACATGCATATACAATGATATGGGATTGATGGTTTTGTTGCAGGCATAATGTTTTGTGTGTCTTGTTGATGGCGTGCATGCATGCATGCATGTATCCGCCTCATATATATATATATATAATGTGTGTGTGTGCATGCATGTACATATACAAACACACACACATGCGTACATACATGCACATACACACACACACATCATCAATAACATATTATATATATATATATATATATATATATGTAAACTCTTATATAAATTTCTCTATTATATACATATATATATGTAAATTTAAAATAAATTTATATACATATATATGCATATATATATATATATATATATGTATATGTCATACATATGCATACACACACAAACACACACACACATATACATATATATGTATATATATATATATATATATATATATATATATATATATATATATATATGGATGTGTGTATTCGATAGATGGACTCATTTTCTACATACACACGTAGATAAATCAATATGAATATATTGGTATATCTATGTCGGAAGCAGTAAATATTCCGTTAAAGTAATATTGCTCGCTTGTTCACATCTCCATATTCAATTTCTCATGTTGGTTCGAAGAGTGAAGGGGTATTGTTTGTTGCGCTCTGATACCATAGTGCAACACAATCCGATCATATGCATTCACTATGTCTCTTATTCTTGACTATAAGATCTCGCAGTACGTAAAGCTATATATTCCTGCCAACATCACACACCTTCTCCGCTGCCCGTGCTAGCTCGCGTGCTTTCACTTTAGTTGTTACTATCCGCTCAAATTTGACCAGCGATGTGACCATATTGCGAAGCAACGCTCTACGGTGACCCGAAGGCCTACCTAATCTACTGAATTTGACTCCGTGTTTCATTGCGGTCGTATTGGACACACACTGTAACTGTAAGATACGTAAGATAAAAGTAGGTGTGATATACGGTGCCTACAGTGAATATAAACATACAGGTATACATGTATGACCCAAAAATATTTTGTATTTATGGAATTTTGTTTCCGCCAAGAGCCCAAGAGGTTTTGTCACGCGACTTTTTTATTTATTTTTGGCTTCTAGCCTCTACGGTGAAAGCACTGCAAGCCCAAGGTGACGTTAATGATACTTAATTACCCCATGAAGACGTGCATAACTGCATATTAGCCACACTTTCAAACGGTCTCAGCCAACAATTGGACACCCGGGATGTGCTCAAATTCATATCTCCTTAGAATCGCCTGTTATAGCGAGATATCTTGGTATCCAGTGACCTTTCCCAGCCAGCTTCTACTGACAATCTACACGTAACTGGACAACGTGGTCAATTAATTAGTGTTGGAGGTCATAGTGGTATCTTTAGAAGCATAGATCTGTGGTTTGTTATATCTGTCGCGTAGTTTGATCTGACTATCTATATATTACGCATAGCCGTATCATTCACTATATACTTTCAAGGTTGTATTCCATTCAGCAGTCGCTCCCGGCCGTTGCTTGACAGCTGACAACCCAGCACCAATAGCAATTGCTCTTATAATTCAGGGTTTTTGAAGGGTGTTGATGGATGGTTGTAGAATCTTCTAGTGGACACTTCCGCGCATGTCTTATTTCACTCATTTGCTTGGACTCGGAATCTGTATAGCACTCATATGCTCGACAGACACTTTCCATATATATGACTAGTGTTGTATATGATTTAGCAATTGTATATATTATCCCTGCCTGTAAATGAGTTTCATTTTCTAGTATAGTTTCGTGGCCGTTTCCTTCAGCCGTACTCACTTGTCAGTGACAATCAAAGTATATGGTCCTCTATAAGCCCTATTACAAATCGGCAAAGTCCTGTGTATATATTTTTATCTGCGCGGATTTGCTATGTTAAATTCTACTTCAATGTCAGATACAGCTTACAGTGGTATGACACTGTCTTATAAGCGTATAGTGTTGTTTAAGTGTTTTATGCTAGAAATAGCACAAGACCCGGCACAGGATCTTTAACACTTCAGCAATGCATGTTGCAGGGGTGTGTATACGTCTAGCTTCGAACGGACACGAGCACGGATGCGCAACGTACGAGAGAGTTGGCTCACTGTAACAGCAGACCATCGCCGCTGCGTGTATCACTATGAATTAGTACTGATCTGTGCTAGGCTCTTCTGAACGCATATCACTAGAAGATGTCTTTGTAGCGAGTCTAGCAGCAGGAAACAAACTTTTTCGTACGTTGTATTGAAATATACAGTTTCGAGTTGTACTTGTTACATTGAGACCAGCGGTAAGCGGCAAGTCCGCACTACGCTCGTCATTATGCTATTAAAGTTTGACTCATTCGATGATCAAGACTATGACCAGCAGATACGATGGTAATTAATTTTCTTCCATTCTTTGTTGACTAGTCACAGTATTTGTAGAAACTAAAAAAATTCCAATCCGTACTTCCATTCACGCGCGACGTACGTATGTGATATTTAAAACGTCAAAATTCTGGCACTAGCACCGGCAAGCTACCCGTCTTTTGCTACAGACATTCAGATGCTCTTCATGCCTTGTATATATACTACCTCCTTCAGGCCCCGAACCTAGCAATATTCTCGGTAATTCATACCTTACTTTCCGCTGCATTCTCTCGCCACACCACCTGTGAAGCTGGTGTATAGCTTAGAAGGTGGACAAGCAAGTTGACATGTTCAAATCACAAAACAAACCTCTCGCACAATATACTTCTCTTGCCTTTTTCCGGGTGTATATCTAAGGATACGCTGTTCACCTGTCACAGAACCAGTAATGACCCTTCAACTTCGTCAATCATCTGCGATTGCCCTCGGTATCGCGAACGCGAAAGAAAATACTGAATTTGATTTGTTCCAGATCAGTATATACCTCCAACTTCCGACCCCCTTCCGCTCGAGTCATCGTAGTCGGCAGTGTTTCTCGTGATGCTCTATCGGCGTTACCGTTTACTAGTCCTTACGGTGCTCCGTCTACTAACAATCACAGGATACGTCGCTGCTGGTGAACTTGGAGTCTAGGCCTGGTGATGTGTTTGTAGCAATTCGGGCATTGCGAGCACCATTGGTGTCCATACGTAAAACACCTCATCGTACTATTGCGACGTTGGTTTGAAGAATCTGTCGCATCAGTGGAAATACACAGCCATTTCCCATGCATTCTAGAGTATACAGAGCATAGATCTAGAGCGGGAGTGCCAATATATCCGCACATGTTTTGTTGTTTTGCACGTGTGTATATGAGGAGCGTGTACATACAAGGACGAGCCCAAACATCTACCCAGGTGCTGTGTAGTTCTGTGCGTATCCATGCGTCGAGAGCATGCATACCCCTGCACGAGCTTAGATTCACGCCAATTAAAGGGTTTCTAGGGCATTGCTGTGGTACACTGCAACTCCCCAACCCTTTCACGGAGGCTGTTCGCTCTATTTGTTGCTATTAGCCACACTGACCCAGGTTGTAAACTTCTAAAAACTGATACAAGCGTACATATGCTAGTGCAAGCGGGTATATACTATATACACAGGCGCGCATGTGGCCTATATTGGTGTCGGGTCATCACTTAATCAGGCGTAAAGCTCATACGAGGTTGATCTAATCATCGACTGTGGTTGCTATGCCAACAGGGTTGATGAGTGGATAGAGCTGCCCCGTCAGGACCTCAAAGGTGCCTGTCCCGTTGCCTGGTGGTAGTTCTATATACTCGTCATATGTGTAGGGTGTCAGGTCACACTGTCTCGTTGCCACGGTCAGTTGGAATATCTCACAGAGAGGTACGGCGGCACACGCTCTCGCACAGTCTCCGTAGTTCGAGTATACAGTCGAGTCCGCCTGGGCTCCCACAGTGACTATTTTGCCTTCTCTCCTCAGAGGAAACGTGGCCAGAAACGCGACTTTCTTATTTGGCACCACAATGTCGCCCACTAAGCTACTGATGGACGCGGCGTCGTTGAACGGGTTGTAGAGTTCTAGCTGGCACTTGTAGTATGGCGAGTTGTTCGTGCACTTCATCCTGTCCTTGCAACCCGCATTGTAGTTAGTCACATCTATCTGCGGTCCATCTATTCCACAGTCAACACCTATTACCAGCTGATTGTGGCAGTTGTAGTTCTTAATCTGGTTGTACAGACCCAGGTCGTAGCCCATGAACATATCCTCGCCACAGTGACTATACGAATCCGGTATGTACAGTCGCATGGGTATGTTGTTCCCACTCGGACAGGGGTCGCTAGTGCTGCATCTCAGGGCCGTGAATTCCCAGCTTTTTCCCGGCGGCACGGCATCGTTGGGCACAAAACGGCACTGATTGCGTGGATCATTGGGAATATATACAACCGTAAACCCTATGCAGGTAGTATTCGCACTGCATTGTAAGGCGCACGCTTGTGAGTAGTCGTTGATATTATCAATCGCATTCTCGCCCGGAACACTCGGCAACGGCCACGTCAAGTTATACTGTTGTTGGGTTAAAGACAGTAATGTATCCGGTAGCGGCATACTATAGCCTACTGGCGGGATAACTTTACCCGTCCACTCTCCCATACCAAGCATTTGGTCGTACAAACCGTTCGCATAGTCAGTGCTGAAGTTCTGTCGCAGCTCTTCTTGATAGATCGCCGCATTGTTGTAATCCTCGAGACTATCGTCCGTCTCGCACGACTTCGCATAGGGTATGCGCCCATCAGCACACGTCGAGTTCACTGGACAGCCCGTTAGATCAATACCCGGCACCTGCACCCAGGATGCGAATATGGACGAGCATTTCTCACCAATTGCTAGATAGGGATTGCATCCGTGGTCTAGAAGATTGGTTTGGAGTTCCCCGGCGTTCTGCCAGCCGAAGAAATCGGAAGACGCGCATGCGGGCAGTTTAGGATAGAAGATGTTCATCATGATACCGTTCCCTGAGGGACAGAGAGCGTCGCACGAGAAGCCGTCCATAACATACAGAAGTGTGTAATTGAGCAAGACACACACGTTGTCTTGTGATTGCTCGACGAATCGAATCCCAAAACCATTGCACCCACCCGTATGGTTAGTGCAGAACGCTCCACAGGCATCCGCGTAGACTTGCATAGGGGTCAGATAGTCGGGCGAGCCAGCCGGGACTGCTATCACCGCACCCATCAGCTCTAAAACGGGTGTTGTATCATCGTAGTTCTGCACGCTGAGCAACTCGAAATGGGATGTGTAATTGGCCACTTCAAAATACTTTACCGTGGTTAGCAAATCTCCATAATAGATCGTCCGCTCTTCAAAGGTTGTTGGTACAACTACAGGCACTAAAGGCACGGTTTCAGTTGTCTCTGATATAACGGCAGCATGATGTGTAAAGGCTGGTGTTGCGGTGGTAGTTTCATCAAGAATATACGGTAATACAGTTGTTGCTAAACTGTTCGTCGGTGCCGTAAGGGTGTTAACCGTGGCCGCCTTAACGGCCACACTTTGTGTTGCTGTTGAATTAACGTTTACAGACGACGTTGATGTTGTATTTACTGTTGCTGACGATACTGACGTTGTCGTTTCAAATATTGTTGCCGTTGTTGATACAGCAAGTGAAGCAGCTACAGAAGATGATAATGCTGCATTGCTACTTGCTACTAGTTCGATGTTGGACTGTAGAGTGACATTGATGGCTGCGCTACTATTCGCTGGTAGTGTGCCATTCGTTTCCAGTGGTTCATTAAGATTAGTAGTACTGTTCAACGTACTATTAGTGCCTAACGAATCATTCAAGCCCAGAGTGTTATTCAAGGTGCTACTAGTATCTAAAACGTCTGTAAGGGCATCTGATGTGGACGCAAGTGCTTGCCTACGCACATACCTTCTGTCATCTACGCGATCAGTATTCTCATCGTGTTGTACATTTATGTTGATATCAAATTCTGGACTGTCATTACTTTTGTATTTTGGAATATTGTCCTGCGCTAGCACTGCGCTGCCAAAGCAAACATATATAACCAGAAACGTCACCAGCACGACCAGCCTCATGGCTGCATCAACGGTGAGATTGTCGGTTTGTGCGTGCCTGCACACAGATGTCAATCGTATAATTTGTGTTGTACGTAAGCGATTGTCTTGATATTGGACTCTGTATCGTAAATCAAACACGGAATTTCAAATACAATTGCAGCGGGCGGAATTATGTGTGGACGTCGTCAGATGCTTTACCCTGTGTCTGTCTACACAAGTCCACACAACTCAACACCACTTGATGACCATACACAACCCCACTACCACTACTAGGTATATCTAGTGTTGTAATCAGTCAATTCAAGAACTATCTCGTGCAATTGAGTGAGGTATCATGTCATATAGCTTATACACATGCGAGTTGTATGATCGTCAGCCTACTATAATAATGAAAATTCATCATAAAATACGTCCAAATTAAGAGAGATATTTATTAGAGAGGATGAAAAAGTAGTTGTAAACTTGTAAAGCATTGCGGATTTGCGGTGTGTACTTGTCTTGCACCAATGGGAATTCTTCAAAAAGTTAAAAATCTTGTTACGCAACTTGCTTTAGCATTCCCTTTTATCCGCATTGGCTTAGACTATTGGGCATAATGATTGGCCAGCAATTTTTTTACCAGATGTCATAGATCCCCATGTAGCCCTGTATCAAAAATTCTGAATATGGGGCCGTCGCAGTAGGGCACAGAATATATTCTTGGCCACCATGTCCTGATTGTCCTCATGGGGGAGTGGGACATTCGGCTGTGTAAATATATTGTTGACTCGCTTCGTGTGATGAGAGTCTCGACTCCTCGACAGACATCACTAATATTGTCAAATCTCGGTTGTGCAATGTTCAACTGCTCTTTTCGATTGCTACAAACATCAAAATAAACCCCTAACGGCGTGACAGAGTGAATTCTGATTATCAATTGAGGTATGATACGAGACTCGAGAGAGTTTATAACGAAGCGTGCTATCATTTAAGTCTAACCCCCTCCCCCTCCCCCCTTTTAAACTTACAGCTTTGTTCAGTCTCTGGAAGAATAGTATGGTCGGTGATTTTTATTTAGTAGTATCTTTGTAGGAGCCAATCCTTCAAATATTTTTAAGGAAACTAATTTATGCGAGTATGTGCATACTGCTTTTGTTTATCCTTAGATCCTTTTAATCTCTATTTGGACTAACATTGAAGCCGTCATGCTTCCCGATTTTTTTTTCCAGTTATGAATCCGAATACGTATGGAAAGCTGCCTGTGCTTGCAGTCTGGTTCTTTGGGACAGCGAGCATCAACTTATACATTGGGTATAACATGTATGGCGAACGAGGACAGGAAAATAGGGTGAGTGCGCTTAATACGTTTCACAATAGCATGCCAGTATTATTCAAAGTTGGGATCACCTCCGATGTTTGCCCGGAACGTGTTGAATTTTTGAGTTCAAAATACACATAGCTTTATACGAGTTAACTGGTTATACCACATTTCGAGGATAGCTTTCGAATCATTTTATATATTTTCGTATTTATCAGTCAAACTGTGTATAATTCCAAATATATATCTAATTCATGACTTGCGTCGAACAGGAACGAATACGACAGTGGGCTGGTATTGAAAGACCTGCAAATTGAGAAAGAAATGTGGTTCGCAGTCTGGAATATGTGTATCTAGTAGTAATGCTGAGAGAGATAGCTTGGCGGCGAGTCTCGATTAGGCGCACTTGCTGAGTTAACCGTGCGTTGGTCGCAAGCTCACCCTGACTGACACCTAAACGTTTAATCATCTAGACATGACCGCTCCATGGTGTGGTTTCCAGCTATTATTCACTCTCAAAAATATGCCCCGAGTGGTATCATGTAAAATTATGTACGGGCTCCTCGTCGGCGCGTATTATTGCACTTCTCCAGCATGCTCTTATATCAATGTGTTTGCTGCTATATGTTAGCAGAAATGGTCAAGGTGTCTGACTTGGTCAAGACTCAATACATAGCTCCGTGTTCCTTAGGAGCCGCCAAATTTGTTTAAAATTCTAAAAAGGCCAGTGATTCTGTGGTTGGAATGCCACAGATGTAAAATATCATGGCAATAAAAAATAAGTGATATTTTTGTATAATCAAATGAAATGTCAGCCATAGGAATACGTGTTGTTTTGGAAGCTTTGTGGTAGTACTACCTCGACAACCTCATTGCTTTGCCTTGCTGTAGTGTAAGTGGGATACACCTTGGTATTATAATACAGCAGCGAATACATAGACTGCACCTACATCACGCAGCGGTCAGTATCCCTCGAACAACGCATCCTGTATACCAGTCTGAGAGTCTTCAGAATGGCTGTGAAAACTCAACAAACCATCGATACAATCTATTCGGCCGATACGGTCGAATGGTGCCCTATACCAGAACTCGTTGACGTACTCGTGTGTGGCACCTACCAGTTAGTGCAGGAGTCAGAGCAAACAGTTAACAGTGCGAGTAATACCACAGATAACCCTGACTACGCAGTGAGTACAGATCATCCTCATAGTGAGAGCGCAGAAGAAGCGAGCTCTAAGAATCGAGCCGGGCGTTGCTTAATGTATGCGTTAAATCACGATGACTCTGTACTGGATGAAGTCGCCAGGTGCGACGCCAATGCCATCCTCGACGTAAAGTGGCGCCGGGAAGCCTTGAATCATAATGGAGGTTAGTGTTGTGAATACATATACCCGGTTGTAGTATTGTTGACACGTGTTTAGGTGCGGGTTGGCCTCAGCACCTATAGTTTCTACTTGTAACATTTTATACCACATATTTACAGTTTTGAGGGGAGGAGACAAATCAATCACGTCGGCGCTATTTCCATTGTGGGTTATATGCATCGGTATATTTGTTGGTTGTATTTGTTTACAAAATGATCACAAGGTGGCACTTGTGAGTTAAGTTTGTAAGTCTGGATATGACTATGAGTGGTAGTTATTGAAAAAGCCTAATATCCAGTTCATAACCAAGACTTCTGAATGTCGGTGATGAGCTGCTATAGAAGTATACGTGTGAGTATCGGCAATTTAATACTCAGTTTGTGGTCAAACTTGCGCACCTATTATTCTGTTTCCCAAATTTTAGCGACACTCACAAGATATATGCAGCTGCCATGCAGGTGACGGATGTGCGATCTTTGTTCGTATCCAAAGTTCACTCCACCGACCCCCGGTAAAGGCTCAGAAAATCACATTCGAGGTGAATTTCTCGCATTAGTGGGTGTTCTATTGTTCGACACTTGCCCTGTATGCTTTGTCAGAACGAGCATAGTGCCCTCTCTGAGCCATTTTTAACCACACGCATCAAACCGGTGGGGCCAGCGATAGTGGAGGTCAGGTTTATGCACACAAGCAGGTCTGTGCTTGAATTTGTCACTGTCACGATTGTGGTCGATTATGTGAATGGGCAATTACGAGAGAACAATCTGCGATCACGCCTGCGATTAATGCTTGGCTGTATCTGTGCTGTCCTGAAAGACAAAATATTGCAATGGAACGCTATCGGTACACCCACGTAGGTAACTAGACCTGCATTGCCAAACACGTCGTTGTATAGTTCAAGTTTCGTATTGACAGCCTCTGAATAAGCCTCGAGCCAAAGTGCGGCTACAGCTCACTTCCCGGGCTGGTGATGAAATGCATACATGACCAGACACAAGTTGAAACCTAACTGTTGTGTGGCGAGCTTGACAATTAAGCCAACTGCTGAAATGGTGATAATGCCAATGTATAATGCAGCACAAAAAGGGTTAGTTAGACGTGAGTCGATGGGATGTATGGTCCGAGCGGGAGTGTCCCTCGCTTGCTAAGTGTGCTCTCTGTGTATAGACACCCCCGATAAAAGCTCGTATGGGCCGCAAAAGACCAGCGGCACGCGGGAAAAGAGCAGAGCATATACCAAAATCCGCTACGTATCACGCAGGCCTATTAACTCGCATTGAGATAATTAATAACGTTGTTGCTGTGCGCATACTGTGCCCGTCCTGTGTTAATTTGCGCCCGCACTTATCTGTGGCGAGCAGTGTTTGAAGACCTCGTGCGCTGTTCAAGATCTACTAGCCCCATTGAACTTACGTACACAAATCACTACACTCAAAACTTGGACCGTTTCTCGAGCTTGATTCGCGCGTACTACCTATCTATTGAAGATCGCCTCAACTACATATACTGCCAAATCGTCAGCTGCCTAGCCTGAATCGTATTTGCCAATCTTCAAAATTGTATACAATTCTGTTACGATCTCTATTGTATTGTCTGCCTATCTAAACTTGGGCTGTCGCCGTTCATTCCGTTCAATCGCACACCACTAAACATCGATCTCATACCGTACGCTTACACACCTTGCTATCGGAGCAGCTGTGGCGGCCCTGTTTGCGACCGTGGACTCGGTAGGGGGAACTGTGGTGTACAAAGTCAGTCAACGTGAAACTGCGATAGATGGTCCCGATAAGACAAGTGCAACTTCGTCCAGCACGCAAGACGCCTATGCCCTGGAAGAGTGTGCGTCCCATACAAACACGCACTTCGACGAGGCATGTGGAACTGAGCTTTTGAATCTAGCGTGCGAGTGGACATACGGCATGGGTAAGCATAACATAATCCTACCATAATTTAACGTTTATTTTTATGGGCAAGGATAAGCATGACAAACTCTGGCCGTACCTTTACGTGTATCTATTCGTGATGTATGTCTTGATTCGATTGGGAAAATGCGCTTGTATTGTCAGCCCGTGTGTGAAATTACATCCTGCACAAATGGTGGTATCAGACACTCTCTGCTGTGTCACTAAGACGCAGTGATAGTCTATTGGCATTATAGCATAGCTGTGTGTGAGCATGTTTCGATCAAACACTGTAGGCATCGTGCCTCAGTATGGCGTTACCAGTGATTGTGCTGAGTCGTTGCGGTTTCTACTTACATAAACCAGCCCGCCCTAAAAGGAATGTAACCAGTGCTGTGTTTTATTATGAGGGTTCTGGTTCTGCACGGTATGATTCTTCGCAAGCTCTAGGCTGTTTGTAGCGGTGTGTATGTGAATGGTTTCAGGCGGGTTTTGGCCCATATTATGTTTGTGCTCGGTACATATACGAGACTGGTGTAGTGTAATTTACATCTGTCTGTATAATTTACATGTAATTGTATAAATGTATATATTCATTTATATGGAGTTACATATATGTATATATCACATTATATATATACAGGTGAATGAAAGTGCTACACATGTATCAAATATGATTCATATGTTTGTTTAGATATATCCATACAGGGGTGTGTACACATACACACACACACACATATATATATATATATATATATATATATATATATATATATCCATATATCTATACATATATGTATGTACATGTATATACATATATATAAAAGCGGAAATTTGGTAGGGCATAGTGATCTTGTTCTCAGCGCCGCTGCTCGTCCGTATTTCAGCGTAGATTCAGGAAAGTGTAAACTTTTACTTTAACCTGTTTATGGTCTCTCATCTGTTTAATATTCTAAAAAGCTAGCTTGTCCACCAAATGACTCATAAGTGCTTCCAAACCTTATGCCTGTGGGCCGTCTCGCTCACTCCACCTATACACTCCCCAGGAGACGGAGAAGACGCCAAGCTCCTGGTCAGTGCCACAGACGGCACAGTCTGTCTGTACTCTGTACGCCCCGATAGCGATGACCTACTATGTGAACGGAAGTGGTTGGCTCACAGTTCAAAGTATCTACCTGTGGCCGAGGCCTGGACTTGCACCTCAAACGTGTTTAACGGGGCTGTGGTGTACAGTGGCGGAGAGGATGCCAAGTTGAAGGCGTGGGATGTGCGAGATGGGTGTATACGACCGTTGTGGACTGCCCATGCGCACGAGCAAGGGGTCTGTAGCATGCAAGCGCACC
>LUCW03001753.1:97500-100000 GCA_001586965.3 Sphaeroforma sirkka
AATCAAAGCCCTGGGTTATCTATAGAGAAGGTGGGGGAAAGTATGCGTGTATGTGTGTATATGTGTGGATGCGGGTGCGTGGGTATGTATATATATGTATACAATCATATTTACATGCGTTTGACATTCGAGGGATGGATGTCCACACGTTTGGCATCACTCGTCTAAAGCTACCGCCTCAAGCAAAGGCTCTCTACTCCAACATACCAGTCAATAGACGGAGTACAACCAACCCACGTCCCTCTCGTCATGTGTTCACACATCGTCTGCTCTGTTGTGAACACACCACCGCTTCACATCAAACGAAGACATGCAAACTCTCACAAGTATGCACACATTCTCTGCTGCCAACGCACCCGAAGTGGATAGAGTACCATAGGGTTTTTACAGTTCAAGGTGTCGGCTAAACCATAGCCATGTGCCCGTCCGCATGAACACACACACTTGCTGCATTTGAAGCGGTGGCAGGTCTAGAACAGAATCACATGTGAGCACTCAGTATCTTCATCTCCAGTCCACATACCAGAAGTAACCAGCGCGCATCCATATGAGTGTGCGACTATGACTCACTCGTTTAAGGTAGCCAAATACCTCATCAACTACTTAGTCTCGGCTTACAATCATGCAACTCGTGTGAATCCCTATCAGAGCTGAATATCGTACACAATTATGAGGAACATACTTCGCTGGCGTATGGCGCTGATTGGCACCGATCGTCTCGGCTGTCGGATGTGTCTACCATTGCCACGTGCTCGTTCTACGACCACAAGCTGGACTTGTGGAGGTGGGACTACCAATGACAATAAATACTTCACGTCTGTTGTTCTGTTCTATCTCTATGTATACATTGATGTGTGTATGCACAAGTTTGGCTACGGTAACAATTGGTTATGATCACGAGTACGTCCGTGCGGGAGTCTCATTCTACAATCACAGGCTAGACTTGTAGAGTTATTGAGGTGGGGCAATCAATGACAATATTCATATGGCGTCAGCTCTTCTGTTCTATCTCTGCGTATACATTGATGTGTATATGCACAAGCTTAGATACGCTACCAATTGGTTATGATCACGAGTACGTCCGTGTGGGAGTCTCATTCTACAGCCACAGTCTAGACTTGTAGAGTTATTCAGGTAGGGCAATCAATGACAATATTTATATGGCCTCTGTTCTTCTTCTCTTTCTCTCCCAAAACTCGAATAGTGAGTGAAACACCTTTGCAGTCACCATATATCTATTGAAAACTACCATACTCAGCTGATTATCATTTGACAGATCGAAGGGTCCAATAATCACAAACGTTTGTTTTTAATCCGTATGTATACTATACTAAAATCACTATCTACTCGTCACCGCCTCCATGGAACACGCACTGAAGCCTATTCTGGAAACTCGGGTGCAGTTTCATGGTTCACATGTACCCAAGAAAAAAACCCAGGGTTTATCTCTGCAATTGAGCTCGGCTGATGTGTAGACCCATACAGTCCTTGCCAATTTGCGATAGATTACACACGGGGCATAATTCTCCTGTATAATTTAAAATGTATTGCACAGTATCAGAAACAAACCGGGACGGGCGATTTAACAGATGGACGTTACGATTTCAAGGGATAGAGCAACAACTCTTGCATTTAGGCCAGACCAGAAAGGCTGTGTAAAAGGGCGGTAGCATATCTGATATACGTGAAATTAAGCTGGAAGGGGGAGGCACGGTTCCAATATTTAGCATTGTCTGTCATCGCATGTGAGCATACATACATACATACATACATACATACATACATACATACATACATACATACATACATACATACATACATACATACATACATACATACATACATACATACATACATACATACATACATACATACATACATACATACATACACATACATACATACATACATACATACATACATACATACATACATACATACATACATACATACATACATACATACATACATACATACATACATACATACATACATACATACATACATACATACATACATACATACATACATACATACATACACACATATATATATACACACACAAACACAAGCATGAAAATATCTTGTCGTCGTGCACACACATACCCTTGAATTCGGGCTGGAAGGTGGAGGCACAGTACGGGCACTTGACACTGGCCGTTCCCTTGTAGATGGGCTTGTAACTCTTGGCGCAGGGCGTGAAGGGGTTGTGCTCGTCGTAGTCAATAGCGTGTGCGTCCGTGGATTTTTTTTCTCGCATACCGCCAGGATCTTTCGCACTTGTTGCGCAACCTGTTTATTGGGGGCGTAAGTAAAATGAGTGAAGCTTGTCGGTATGATAGGCAGGCATGGGGGGAGGAGTTCCTTGCTGATGCTGGTATCAGAGATAGTATTAGTTGAATTAGTTGTACCTGAGGCATGAGCGGTAGAGACTCAGTGAGTGTGCAGTGGGCTACGACAAGTCGTTGCGGAGAGTGGGTTAATAGTTAATAGTCTATTG
>LUCW03001753.1:122500-130967 GCA_001586965.3 Sphaeroforma sirkka
CTACTCGGCGTAAGATAGCAGAGACTTCAGCCATAACCTTTTCTCCATTTACATAAACGGTTTGAAATATACGTTAATCTCCTTTGGTATAGGTTTTATCGTACTTTTTCTCAGAATCTTGCTCTAGTGCACACATATAGAACTGCCAGTGCTTAACTTAAACGTCCGGAATGTCCTTGCAATCATCTTTGTGCCAACCGTTAGTACCCTTGCAAGTAGTACACTCTTTCATAAAGGGATAATATTATTTATTTCAAAAAATGACAATTATGTATATTACAATGTATGAACATATGGTATGGCTCTCATAGTCGCTGTAGTGGTTCAGGAAAGATTCGCGTTTGCCGGGATTTGCGGGTTAGGTGAGAAGAGGTTTGCATTATGCTTTGCTTGGTAAGCCTTCTGGAGACGATCCGCGGTAGATTGGAGGATGTCTGCGTTAGTGAAATTGGCAAAAGGGATCAGTAGTGCATCCTTGCTGCGGTCAAGAATTTTTGGCGCTCGTTCATGTGTACAGCGGGCCTCCCGCTTGGTGCGGAGATAATCGATTAAAGCTGCTTTCGTAGCATCGGAATGTTGTTGGGAGCGGGGAACGATGTTTTCATCAAGCTGTCATTGCCATGTAAGTGCTGCATGTCGTTTTACCTGGGCGACAGCGTCGCTAGGAACACAAAGGCGGATGAAACTGGTGGAGCCTCCGCGGCGATTTGGTTTGCCCAAATTTTTGGCTTGCCTGGTGCACACTTAACAGAGTCGTCTTTACCATTCCACTTGCCATCACGTTTAGTGAGGTTGTAGCCACACTTCTTACAAAGTATTCTTTCCTTTCTTTCACCCTTTGGTTCAGTAGAAGTAGAGCCTTTACCACCTCCAGCAGTAGTGCGAGGTTTCTTAACGCGCAGTGTTATTCTCTGTCGCGGTACGCTTAGCAGGCTGGGTAAAGCTCGAGGTACTAAGTACTCTAGTAGAGGAGTTGGTATGCATTTGAACTATCTCCTCAAAGACAGGCCAAGGCATAGATCGAAAATCACCATAGGCGATAATATCATCATTGACCTTCTTAAATAGGCTAGCCCCCAGAGTCTCTATCATCTGACAAATTAATAAATATTCGCCAGTATAGGTACAACCTCCCATCCGAGTGTTCATATGTGTCATATGAGCTAGAGCACCTCGAATAGTAATATCGTTTGCAAAGATCTTGCGAGACTCTAGAAGTTCACGGTCACGTGCATCTTTAAAGAAAGCGTTAAGTATATTCTCACGCAACTGGCGCCAGGGTAGGGCTTTCCAGTTGGGCTCATAGGCCTTCAAGATACTTTTCCATTTCTCTGACGCACAGAAATGAATAAAGGCATTCATGATCTGCTTATCCTTAAGGCTGGCAGACTCTTTAAGTTAATCAAAGGCCTTCAGTGTCTCCACTGTACTCTCAATAGTAGAGAAATCAACCTCAGCCTTCGCGTTACCTAACTGCTTTATAAAGCTTGGTTCAAAGCGTTCACGAGGTTCAAGCTTAGTGCTACGGGCTGCTAGTGCTAAAATGGAGTCTATCTCCTTTTTCTTGTTATCGATTAGATAGCGAATGTTATCCGCTTTTTTATCGTCAAGGTCAGAGTCATTCAATAGACGGTCCTCAAGGACTTGCATACCAGAACATAATAACCTGAGACGTTGTTGTCTGGTTCTCACTTCCTCGTCTTCAGTGCTAGAGTGAGTACTCTCTAGTGAGGTACTGATATAACGATTACCAAATTCGTGATTACCAGGGTTAGATGGTAAATGAAGATCAATGTTATGAGGGTGGTAAGCCTCATCGATCTCCATACGATCATAGCCTCTGACAGGGTTAGGTTTGTCGAGAGGGTGGTCGATTGTAGCTTCAGAGTTATAGAGATTAAATTTTGAAGTTGTACCCACTTTACCAGCGGTAACTGGCTCAGTGGTAAATCTGTTGGCTGGTAAAACAGAGGCCCTCAATTTCGAGCCCCGGCTCGAGATAAATTTTCTTCGGTATAGAAAGAATATCGGCCACGTGAGATAAGATCGAAGGGCCAGAAACTGCGGCAGCGGCTAGATCCTTTAGAATCCAATCTTTGCAGTTCAAATGACGTCAAGATTAAGAAGATCCAACTACTCATTGTCGAGATATGGCGTCACCAACATTTGCGTCGTCCGCCCGAATATTCGGTGGCGAGGCATTCAGTGGCGAGGCAAGCAATGAAATTTTACGAAATGGAACGCCGACATCTTCGTTGATAGGTGGATTGGGCTGCCTTTCAGTAGTAATAAACCGTCGATCTCGAAACGATTCCTCCACTTGTTCAGGAGATATAACCTTTCCAATATCTGACTTTACGCAGTCAGACGGCGAGCTGATGCCCTGGGCACTACTAGGAGACACACGGATGCTGGCGAGCCTTTCCGCGGCAGTTGAGACCTCCTCTTTCAAGGGCTCAGAAACGGGGACTCTCTAGTTTAGGATTCGACGAGTCATCCTCAGAGCTTTCATCAGAACCAAGCTCAAAAGCGGCGTCTTCTACAGCTTCAACGGTAGGCTCAGTACCAGACGGACCAGTGTCCCCAGTAACCTCAAGATCCTCAACAGGCTTAACAGGCTAAGAGATGGCGAAATCCTTGCCTTTCGGATTTCCTTTAGCCATAGTAATAGCTCAAGAACTTAAAAATATATAAGGTCTAGGTATAGTAACTAGCGTGTAGCTTACTTTAGGGTAGTATAGCCACTATGAGGTAGTATAGAATACTTACAGTCCTGTCGCTGAATAGAATGCAATTATTACTCAGGCTATTGAAGCTATCAAAGTGAATTTAGAACACTTTGGAAACATTGGAAAAATAATTTATATTAAATTATTTGAAATACAATTAAAAACAAATGTGTTATCTCATTTCATCTTGTTAATTTATAGCGACCGGAAACCGTATATCTACATAACGACAAACAATCACTGCGCTTCCCGTACAGTATCGATACTCACCTGAAAGCTTTACACAAAACCACGGGCGGGCGTACACCCGACCATGTAGCCCTCCGCCAACGCTGTGACGACATCAGGAACAACTCAACAAAACGTTGGTCCAACAAAAAGATCACGGCAATGGCTCGGCGCAAATGCTACTACCAACTGGTTATGGATAAACCGCCAATCTATTCATATGTCTATCTACAAATTAGGCATGTGGTCATGAATACAGTACTTCTAGTGAAAACTATTTAATAAAGAACAGCTAGAGGTACGTCCTGTGTGATCAAGGATATTGAGGCTCTTACCAAGAGGCAGTCCCGATCGTTATTACTCAAGCTACCACTGCTATATTGTAGAAATACGGCCTCCGGTCAGTCTAAAATATCAAGATCAATTGAGATAATACATTGGTTTTTATTTGTATTTTAAATAATTTAGTACAAGCTCTTTTTCCAATATTTCCAAAGTGTTCTAAATTCACTTTGATGGCTCCAATAGCCTGAGTATTTGGTATGACTCATCTACTTGGACCTATTTGAGACATTAGTAGATGTAGGATATTATAAACTAAATTTTATAATCTCCGAACTACTACTTATAGATTTTGGTCCTCCCGCCAATCTCCAAAATCCAATAAGTCTTTTCTTTTTTTTAACTTTTCTTCAGATGGAACTTTATTTATATCAGCTAATGTATTAACGTGACTTACGTTATTGTGTCTATTTACAAATTAGGCAAGTGGTCATGAACACTTAGTACTTCTAGTGAAAATTATTCAATAAAGAACAGCTAGAGGTACGCCCTGTGTGATCGAGGATATTTAGGCTCTTAACAAGAGGCAGTCCCGATCATTCTTACACAAGCTACCACTGCTAAATCCTAACTGACTAAATTATATTTTAGTTTAATATAGTTTGAAACCTAGTAATTTCCATCGAAGTTTACATACTTTTCAGTTATTAGTAGTTACAGTAGTGTACTGCTTCTAGACTGTCGGACATCGATTTACTATCCAGCAAATACTATGGCTAAGGGTACTTCTAAAGGCAAGGGAGCCGCTAGCTCTAAGCCTGCTAAGCCTGCCGAGGTTCCTGAGGTCCCTGTGGAAACACCTAGCCTGTCTGGAGTTGAGCCTGCCGAGGATACTGTTGGGGAAGCAAATTCTGAGGTTGGTACAGAGGATTATTCTGAGGATGACTCGTCGGATCCTAAAGCCTTGGAAGAAGAGGTATCTACTACCGCGGAAAGGCTCGCCAGCGTCCGTGTATCACCTAGGAGTGAAGCTCAGGACCCCAGCTTGCCCCCCCCTGACCACGTGCCGTCAAATATTGGGGATAAACGTCGAAAGGCTGGAAAATTCGTGGATACGAATGTCAGGGGGGGCATTATAACTCCACATCTAAAGGACACTCCAGCACAAATCCGGCGTGAAAAGGAAGTATTGGACCTGTCCGAAAATTTCGGTTTCGCCATCGATGGAGAAGCCATTCCATTCAGCTCAAATCTTGGGGCCGAAGCTGAGGACGCCATAACTCGACAACGAGTGGTTGGATCCTCTCAATCTCGACGCCAATTGAACCGCACTGAAGCGCTCTTGAAGGAGCTAGCGGCAGCAGCAGTTGTGGACCCCTCTATCGTGTCCCACTTGGCTGATATTCTTCCTATACCGAAGAAGAAAAAAAAAATTCGGCCTGGGTTTCGAACCCGAGACCTACTGGTTTACCAGCCAGTATGTTTACTACTAAGCCAGTTACCACTGGCGAGAGATAATATTTCAAAATTTAATCTCTATAGCTCTGATGCTACCATCGACCATCCTCTTGACAAACCTAACCCTGTCAGAGGATATGATCGTATGGAACTCGATGAGGCTTACCATCCTCGTAATATCGACCCTCATTTGCCAACTAACCCTGGTAATCACGATTTTGGCAATCGCTACACCAGTACCTCGTTAGAGAGTTCCCGCTCTAATCCTGAGGATGAGGAAGTGAGAACCAGACATACTCGTCTCAGGCTATTACGCTCTGGTATGCAAGTCCTTGAGGACCGTCTATTGAATGACTCTGACCTTGACGATAGGAAAGCGGATAACATTCGCTATCTAATCGATAACAAGAGAAAGGAAATAGACACCATCTTGGCACTAGCAGCCCGTAGCACTGAGCATGAGCCTCGTGAACACTTAGAACCAAGCTTTATAAAGCAGCTAGGTAACGCGCAGGCTGAGGTCGATTTCTCTACTAATGAGAGTACAGTGGAGACACTGAAGGCCTTCGACCAACTTAAGGAGTCTGCCAGCCTTAGGGATAAGCAGATGATGAATGCCTTTATTCATTTCTGTGAGCCAGGTGAATGGCGAACTATCTTGAAGGCTCATGAGCCCAACTGGAAAGCCCTACCCTGGCACCAGTTGCGTGATAATATACTTAACACCTTTTTTGAAGATGCACGTGACCGTGAGCCAGTATGCTTGGATCGCGGGAGTTTAACCAAATCGACTATGACTCGGCGCATCGGTTGGTCTTCTGTCACACTTTTACAATTTAGTCAGTTAGGATTTAGCAGTGGTAGCTTGTGTAAGAATGATCGGGACTGCCTCTTGTTAAGAGCCTAAATATCCTCGATCACACAGGGCGTACCTCTAGCTGTTCTTTATTGAATAATTTTCACTAGAAGTACTAAGTGTTCATGACCACTTGCCTAATTTGTAAATAGACATAATAACGTAAGTCACGTTAATACATTAGCTGATATAAATAAAGTTCCATCTGAAGAAAAGTTAAAAATGTAAACTTCGATGGAAATTACTAGGTTTCAAACTATATTAAACTAAAATACAATTTAGTCAGTTAGGATTTAGCAGTGGTAGCTTGTGTAAGAATGATCGGGACTGCCTCTTGTTAAGAGCCTAAATATCCTCGATCACACAGGGCGTACCTCTAGCTGTTCTTTATTGAATAATTTTCACTAGAAGTACTAAATGTTCATGACCACTTGCCTAATTTGTAAATAGACATAATAACGTAAGTCACGTTAATACATTAGCTGATATAAATAAAGTTCCATCTGAAGAAAAAAAAAAAAAAAGAAAAAGACTTATTGGATTTTGGAGATTGGCGGGAGGACCAAAATCAATAAGTAGTAGTTCGGAGATTATAAAATTTAGTTTATAATATCCTACATCTACTAATGTCTCAAATAGGTCCAAGTAGATGAGTCATACCAAATACTCAGGCTATTGGAGCCATCAAAGTGAATTTAGAACACTTTGGAAATATTGGAAAAAGAGCTTGTACTAATTATTTAAAATACAAAATAAAACCAATGTATTATCTCAATTGATCTTGATATTTTAGACTGACCGGAGGCCGTATTTCTACAGTACTAAGAAACCTCGCACTACTACTGGAGGGGGTACTGGCTCTACTTCTACTGAACCGAAAGGTGATAAGAAGGTGAGAGCGCCTTGCAAGAAGTGTGGTTACAACCTCACAAAACGTAATGGCAAGTGGAATGGTAGACACGACCCTGTTAAGTGTGCACCAGGCAAGCCAGATTTTGGACACTATATGAAAGAGTGTGCTACTTACAAGGGTACTAACGGTTGGCACAAAGAGGATTGCAAGGACTTACCAGACGTCCAAGTTAAGCACTGACAGTACCATATGTGCGCACTAGAGCAAGATTATGAGAAAATGTTCAATAAAATCTATACCAAAGGAGATGAACGTATCTTTCAAACAGTTTTCGTAAATGGAGAAAAGGTTATGGCACTATTTGATCAAGGGGCTGAAGTCTCTGCTATCTCATGCCGAGTAGCCTACGCTACAGATATGGCTGTCCATAACGAAACTCTTGGGAAATGGCAAAGTTACTACTTGCGAACAAGCCATTGACTATGCACACATAATGCTGTCAGATAGAAGAGAAGTGAAGACTCACCTAATCGTTACTGACATGTCTCAGAGATACGATTCAATTATAGGTATGACTGATCTTCTCAGTTTAGGTATAACACTCACTGGTCTGCCTAATGGGCTAGACCCGAATAAAGATCAGTCAGATGATAATATGTTAAAGATACCTAAACCTCCGGAAGGTGAAGCAAAGGATATGATTCCGCACTTCACCGATATAATTATGGACTTAATTATACAAAACAGGAAGATTGCAATAACTGACTGGTGTATGTTTAAGTTCTCTAATGGGTACGTTAGACTTGACTTAACAAACGTCGACTTCTCTAAGTTAAAGTGTCCTTCACATAACTACGTGAGTTGGAGACACAAAGACGTTGTCAAAACCCAAATCGAAGATTGGTTAAAACAGGGTCTAATTGAAATCAATTATGATACAACCCCAGTTAACTTAGCTCTCTTAGCGGTCGATCAATATAAATCTGATGGAACGTTTAGTAAAACAAGAGTAGTACTAGACCTGTCGCCAATCAACAAACTAATTCCGCAACATAGTTTTCCCTTACCTAAGATAAGCGAGATACTACGCAAGATGGAGGTGCGACTATCTTTTCCAAGATAGACTTAAAAGCTGCATTCCATCAACTACAAATATATCAGCCTCATAGGAAATACTTTTTTTCCTTTACTTGGCAAGGTAAGAAGTACCAGTTTAAAGGTGCACCTGAAGGCTTACACATGTTACCTTCTTTCTTCCAACAAGTTATGATGGAACTATTTGCGGACCTGTCGTATAACGTATCAGTCTATTTAGATGATATAGTTATCTTTACAAAGACAGCACATATGAACATGCTAAACTCGTTAAAGAAGTCTTAAAGCGACTTAATCATGCTAAACTTAAGATTAACGAAGACAAGTGTTCTTTTTGCTAAAGATACTATACACTTACTTGGCTACAAAGTATCTGCAGCAGGGGTAGAAATTGATCCTGGCAAGAAACAGTTTCTGTTGGATTTATCAACACCAATTACTGGAAGAGATGTAAACTCTGTGTGTGGGTTTGTTAACTTCTTCTCGGATTCGGTACCGCATCTTTCTCATTACTTAAAGCCTTTCAGTCACCTACGGCTGCACAAAGGACCTTTGGGAAAGCTTTGGACTAAAGAAAGTGATGATGCATTTAAACTAGTCAAAAAGTAAAGTAATGGACGCACCCATCATGCAGTACCCTGTGGATGGTGTCCCATTCCAAGTAGCAACCGACGCTTCAGATCGAGCGGTAGGTGGAGTGCTTTTACCAAACGATAAATGGTAAACCGCGCTACATACAATTCTTTAGCAAGAGTTATAATAAGAGTCAACGGAATTACCCTACCGTTAAACAAGAGCTCCTTGCTATAGTTACTGCGCTAAGACAGTTTAAAGACTACCTTTATGGAAGTTACTTTACTGTTGCCTGTGATCAAAAGTCTTTAACATACTTTTAAAAGATATGAACACTGATTCACAGTTGGTGAGCCGCTGGCACGACATTATTGCCAAGTTCGCTTTAATATA
>LUCW03001754.1:0-16071 GCA_001586965.3 Sphaeroforma sirkka
CAGTTAGATTTAGCAGTGGTAGCTTGTGTAAGAATGATCGGGACCGCCTCTCTGTTAAGAGCCCAAATATCCTCGATCACACAGGGCGCACCTCTAGCTGTTCTTTATTGAATAATTTTCACTAGAAGTACCAAAAAATGTTCATGACCACTTGCCCAATTTGTAACAGACATAATAACGTCAGTCACGTTAATACATTAGCCGATATAAATAAAGTTCCATCTGAAGAAAAGTTAAAAAAGAAAAGACTTATTGATTTTGAGATTGGCGGGAGGACCAAAATCAATAAGTAGTAGTTCGAGATTATAAAATTTAGTTTATAATATCCTACATCTACTAATGTCTCAAATAGGTCCAAGTAGATGAGTCATGTCATACCAAATACTCAGGCTATTGAGCCATCATCAAAGAATTTAGAACACTTTGGAAATATTGGAAAAAAGAGTTGTACCATTTTTAAAAAATACAAATAAAACCAATGTATTATCTCAATTGATCTTGATATTTTAGACTGACCGGAGGCCATTTCTGGGAGTATCAGAAATCAAATAAAGCAACTGGAGATGGGTAGTCTTTTAACTCACTGGAACGCAGTAGGTGATAAGAAGGAGCTCTTGTTTAACGGTAGGGTAGTTCTGTTGACCTTATTATAACTAATTGCTAAGTGGAATTGTATGTAACGTGGTTTTACCATTTATCGTTTGGTATAGCCACCTACCGCTCTATCTGAAGCGTCGGTTGCTTACAAGAATATCTAACGCCATCACACAGGGTATTGCATGATGGGTGCGTCCATTACTTTACTTTTGACTAGCTTGAATGCATCATCACATTCTTTAGTCCAGAGCTTTCCCAAATGGTCCTTTGTGCAGCCGTAGGTGACTGAAAGGTCTTTAAGTAATGAGAGAAAATGAGGCAGTGAATCTGAGAAGAAGTTAACAAGGGCCACACACAGAGTTCACATCTCTTCCAGTAATCTGGTGTTGATAAATCCAACAGAAATTGTTTCTTGCCAGGATCAATTTCTACCCCTGCTGCAGATACCTTGTAACCAAGTAAGTGTATAGTATCTTTAGCAAAAGAACACTTGTCCTCGTTAATCTTAAGTTTAGCATGATTTAGTCGCTTTAAGACTTCTTTAACGAGTTTAGCATGTTCATGTGCTGTCTTTGTAAAGATAACTATATCATCTAAATAGACTGATACGTTATACGACAGGTCCGCAAATAGTTCCATCATAACTTGTTGGAAGAAAGAAGGTAACATGTGTGTTCCTTCAGGTGCACCTTTAAACTGGTACTTCTTACCTTGCCAAGTAAAGGAAAAGTATTTCCTATGAGGCTCATATATTTGTAATTGATGGAATGCAGCTTTTTAAGTCTACCTTGGAAAAGATAGTCGCACCTTCCATTTTGCGTAGTATCTCGCTTATCTTGGTAAGGGAAAACTATGTTGCGGAATTAGTTTGTTGATTGGCGACAGGTCTAGTACTACTCTTGTTTTACTAAACGTTCCATCAGATTTATATTGATCGACCGCTAAGAGAGCTAAGTTAACTGGGGTTGCATCATAATTGATTTCAATTAGACCCTGTTTTTAACCAATCTTCAATTTGGGTTTTGACAACGTCTTTTGTGTCTCCAACTCACGTAGTTATGTGAAGGACACTTTAACTTAGAGAAGTCGACGTTTGTTAAGTCAAGCTTAACGTACCCGTTAGAGAACTTAAACATACACCAGTCAGTTATTGCAATCTTTCTGTTTTGTATAATTAAGTCCATAATTATATCGGTAAAGTGCGGAATCATATCTTTTGCTTCACCTTCCGGAGGTTTAGGTATCTTTAACATGTTATCATCTGACTGATCTTTTATTTGGGTCTAGCCCATTAGGCAGACCAGTGAGAGTTATACCTAAACTGAGAAGATCAGTCATACCTATAATTAAATCGTATTTCTGAGACATGTCAGTAACGATTAGGTGAGTCTTTACTTCTCTTCTATCTGACAACATTATGTGTACATAGTCAATGGCTTCTTCGCAAGTGGTAACTTTGCCATTTCCCCAAGATTAAAATTAGTTGTTTCGTTATGGATAGCCATATCTGTAGCGTAGGCTACCGGCGTGAGATAGCAGAGACTTCAGCCCTGGATCAAAAAAAAGTGCTATAACTTTCTCAGAATTTTCTCCATTTACATAAACGGTTTGAAATATACGTTCATCTCCTTTGGTATAGATTTTATTGAACTTTTTTCTCATAATCTTGCTCTAGTGCACATATAGAACTGTCAGTGTTTTAACTTGGACGTCCGGCATAGTTACTTGTAACCTTGCAATCATCTTTGTGTCAATTTTGGCGCTCGTTCAGTACACCCTTGGTTGTATAAGTAAAGCAGCTTACCGTAGCATCAAAAGTATACACATCTTTGCCGTTCTCACTGGGCGACAAGCGTGCGCTAGGAACACTGGATAAAACTGGTGGAATTAACACACATTTGCTTGCATGGTACACACTTAACAGAGTCGTGTTTACAGTCATTCCACTTGCCATCACGTTTAGTGAGGTTGTCTCATTCTTTTAATGCTCTCTCCTTCCTTTCTTTCACCCTTTGGTTCAGTAGAAGTAGAGCCTTTACCACCTCCAGCAGTAGTGCGAGGTTTCTTAGTATTACGCGCAGTGTTATTCTCTGTCGCGGTACGCTTAGCGGGCTGGGTAAAGCTCGAGGTACTAAGTACTCTAGTAGATGAGTTGGTATGCTTTGAACTATCTTCTCAAAGACAGACCAAGGCATAGATCGCAAAATCACCATAGGCGATAATATCATCATTGACTTTCTTAAATAGGCTAGCCCCCCAGAGTCTCCATCATCTGACAAATTAATAAATATTCGCCAGTATAGGTACGACCTCCCATCCGAGTGTTCATATGTGTCATATGAGCTAGAGCACCTCGAATAGTAGTATCGTTTGCAAAGATCTTATGAGACTCTAGAAGTTCACGGTCACGTGCATCTTCAAAGAAAGCGTTAAGTATATTCTCACGCAACTGGCGCCAGGGTAGGGCTTTCCAGTTGGGCCTCATAGGCCTTCAAGATAGTTTTCCATTTCTCTGACTCACAGAAATGAATAAAGGCATTCATCATCTGCTTATCCTTAAGGCTGGCAGACTCTTTAAGTTGGTCAAAGGCCTTCAATGTCCCCACTGTACTCTCATTAGTAGAGAAATCAACCTCATCCTTCGCGATACCTAGCTGCTTTATAAAGCTTGGTTCAAAGCGTTCACGAGGTTCACGCTCAGTGCTACGGGCTGCTAGTGCTAAAATGGAGTCTATCTCCTTTTTTTCTTGTTATCGATTAGATAGCGAATGTTATCCGCTTTTTTATCGTCAAGGTCAGAGTCATTCAATAGACGGTCCTCAAGGACTTGCATACCAGAACGTAATAGCCTGAGACGTTGTTGTCTGGTTCTCACTTCCTCGTCTTCAGTGCTAGAGTGGTACTCTCTAGTGAGGTACTGATATAACGATTACCAAAGTCGTGATTACCAGGGTTAGATGGTAAATGAAGAATTATGTTATGAGGGTGGTAAGTCTCATCGATCTCCATACGATCATAGCCTCTGACAGGGTTAGGGTTTGTCGAGAGGGTGGTCGATTGTAGCTTCTGAGTTATAGAGATGAAATTTTGAAGTTGTACCCACTTTACCAGCGGTAACTGGCTCAGTGGTAAATCTGTTGGCTGGTAAAACAGACAGCCTCAATTTCGAGCCCCGGCTCGAGATAAATTTTCTTCGGTATAGAAAGAATATCGGCCACGTGAGATAAGATCGAAGGGTCAGAAACTGCGGCAGCGGCTAGATCCTTTAAAATCCAATCTTTGCAGTTCAAATGACGTCGAGATTAAGAAGATCCAACTACTCATTTGTCGAGAGATATGGCGTCACCAACATTTGCGTCGTCCGCCCGAATATTCGGTGGCGAGGCATTCAGTGGCGAGGCAAGCAATGAAATTTTACGAAATGGAACGCCGCCATTTTTGTTGATAGGTGGATTGGGCTAACTTTCAATAGTAATAAACCGTCGATCTCGAGACGATTCCTCCATTTGTTCAGGAGATATAACCTTTCCAATATCTGACTTTACGCAGTCAGATGGCGAGCTGATGCCCTGGGCACTACTATAAGAGACACACGGATGCTGGCGAGCCTTTCCGCGGCAGTTGAGACCTCCTCTTTCAAGGGCTCAGAAGCAGGGACTCTCTGAGTTTAGGGATTCGACGAGTCATCCTCAGAGCTTTCATCAGAACCAAGCTCAAAAGCGGCGTCTTCTACAGCTTCAACGGTAGGCTCAGTACCAGACGGACCAGTGTCCCCAGTAACCTCAAGATCCTCAACAGGCTTAACAGGCTTAGAGATGGCGAAATCCTTGCCTTTCAGAATTTCCTTTAGCCATAGTAATAGCCTCAAGAACTTAAAAATATATAAGGTCTAGGTATAGTAACTAGCGTGTAGCTTACTTTAGGGTAGTATAGCCACTTATGAGGTAGTATAGAATACTTACAGTCCTGTCGCTGAATTTATTACAATTATTACTCAGGCTATTGACAGCTATCACAAAGTGAATTTAGAACACTTTGGAAACATTGGAAAAATAGTTTATATTAAATTATCAGGAAATACAGATTAAAACAAATGTGTTATCTCTTTCATCTTGTTAATTTATAGCGACCGGAAACCGTATACTTTCTACATAACGACAAAAGCAATCACGCGCTTTCCGTACAGTATCGATACTCACCTGCTGGCTTTACAATGTAAAAACCACGGGCGGGCGTACACCCGACCATATGTAGCCCTCCGCCAACGCTGTGACGACATCAGAACAACTCAACAAAACGTAAGTCCAACAAAAGATCACGGCAATGGCTCTCGGCGCAAATGCTACTACCAACTGGTTATGGATAAAACCGTATTCTATTCATATGTCTATCTACAAATTAGGCATGTGGTCATGAAACAGTACTTCTAGTGAAAACTATTTAATAAAGAACATTAGAGGTACGTCCTGTGATCAAGGATATTGAGGCTCTTACCAAGAGCCAGTCCCGATCGTTATTACTCAAGCTACCACTGCTATATTGTAGAAATACGGCCTCCGGTCAGTCTAAAATATCAAGATCAATTGAGATAATACATTGGTTTTTATTTGTATTTTAAATAATTTAGTACAAGCTCTTTTTCCAATATTTCCAAAGTGTTCTAAATTCACTTTGATGGCTCCAATAGCCTGAGTATTTGGTATGACTCATCTACTTGGACCTATTTGAGACATTAGTAGATGTAGGATATTATAAACCAAATTTTATAATCTCCGAACTACTACTTATTGATTTTGGTCCTCCCGCCAATCTCCAAAATCCAATAAGTCTTTTTTCTTTTTTTAACTTTTCTTCAGATGGAACTTTATTTATATCAGCTAATGTATTAACGTGACTTACGTTATTATGTCTATTTACAAATTAGGCAAGTGGTCATGAACATTTAGTACTTCTAGTGAAAATTATTCAATAAAGAACAGCTAGAGGTACGCCCTGTGTGATCGAGGATATTTAGGCTCTTAACAAGAGGCAGTCCTGATCATTCTTACACAAGCTACCACTGCTAAATCCTAACTGACTAAATTGTATTTTAGTTTAATATAGTTTGAAACCTAGTAATTTCCATCGAAGTTTACATATTTTTTCAGTTATTTAGTAGTTACAGTAGTGTACTGCTTCTAGACTGTCTGACATCGATTTACTATCCAGCAAATACTATGGCTAAGGGTACTTCTAAAGGCAAGGGAGCCGCTAGCTCTAAGCCTGCTAAGCCTGCCGAGGTTCCTGAGGTCCCTGTGGAAACACCTAGCCTGTCTGGAGTTGAGCCTGCCGAGGATACTGTTGGGGAAGCAAATTCTGAGGTTGGTACAGAGGATTATTCTGAGGATGACTCGTCGGATCCTAAAGCCTTGGAAGAAGAGGTATCTACTACCGCGGAAAGGCTCGCCAGCGTCCGTGTATCACCTAGGAGTGAAGCTCAGGACCCCAGCTTGCCCCCCCTGACCACGTGCCGTCAAATATTGGGGATAAACGTCGAAAGGCTGGAAAATTCGTGGATACGAATGTCGGGGGCATTATAACTCCACATCTAAAGGACACTCCAGCACAAATCCGGCGTGAAAAGGAAGTATTGGACCTGTCCGAAAATTTCGGTTTCGCCATCGATGGAGAAGCCATTCCATTCAGCTCAAATCTTGGGGCCGAAGCTGAGGACGCCATAACTCGACAACGAGTGGTTGGATCCTCTCAATCTCGACGCCAATTGAACCGCACTGAAGCGCTCTTGAAGGAGCTAGCGGCAGCAGCAGTTGTGGGACCCCTCTATCGTGTCCCACTTGGCTGATATTCTTCCTATACCGAAGAAGAAAAAATTCGGGCCGGGTTTCGAACCCGAGACCTACTGGTTTACCAGCCAGTATGTTTACTACTAAGCCAGTTACCACTGGCGAGAGAGATAATATTTCAAAATTTAATCTCTATAGCTCTGATGCTACCATCGACCATCCTCTTGACAAACCTAACCCTGTCAGAGGATATGATCGTATGGAACTCGATGAGGCTTACCATCCTCGTAATATCGACCCTCATTTGCCAACTAACCCTGGTAATCACGATTTTGGCAATCGCTACACCAGTACCTCGTTAGAGAGTTCCTGCTCTAATCCTGAGGATGAGGAAGTGAGAACCAGACATACTCGTCTCAGGCTATTACGCTCTGGTATGCAAGTCCTTGAGGACCGTCTATTGAATGACTCTGACCTTGACGATAGGAAAGCGGATAACATTCGCTATCTAATCGATAACAAGAGAAAGGAAATAGACACCATCTTGGCACTAGCAGCCCGTAGCACTGAGCATGAGCCTCGTGAACACTTAGAACCAAGCTTTATAAAGCAGCTAGGTAACGCGCAGGCTGAGGTCGATTTCTCTACTAATGAGAGTACAGTGGAGACACTGAAGGCCTTCGACCAACTTAAGGAGTCTGCCAGCCTTAGGGATAAGCAGATGATGAATGCCTTTATTCATTTCTGTGAGCCAGGTGAATGGCGAACTATCTTGAAGGCTCATGAGCCCAACTGGAAAGCCCTACCCTGGCACCAGTTGCGTGATAATATACTTAACACCTTTTTTTGAAGATGCACGTGACCGTGAACTTCTAGAGTCTCGCAAGTTCTTTGCGAACGATACCACTATTCGAGGTGCTCTAGCTCATATGACACATATGAATACTGGATGGGTGGTCGTACCTATACTGGCGAATATTTATTAATTTGTCAGATGATGGAGACTCTGGGAGCTAACCTCTTTAAGAAAGTCAATGATGACATCATCGCCTATGGTGATTTTATGATCTATGCCTTGGTCTGTCTTTGAGAAGATAGTACACAAGCATACCAATTCCTCTACTAGAGTACTTAGTACCACGAGCTACACCCAGCCCACTAAGCGAAACGCAGTAGAGACTAATACTGCGCGTAGTACTAAGAAACCTCGCACTACTACTGGAGGGGGTACTGGCTCTACTTCTACCGAACCGAAAGGTGATAAGAAGGTGAGAGCGCCTTGCAAGAAGTGTGGTTACAACCTCACAAAACGTAATGGCAAGTGGAATGGTAGACACGACCCTGTTAAGTGTGCACCAGGCAAGCCAGATTTTGGACACTATATGAAAGAGTGTGCTACTTGCAAGGGTACTAACGGTTGGCACAAAGAGGATTGCAAGGACTTACCAGACGTCCAAGTTAAGCACTGACAGTACCATATGTGCGCACTAGAGCAAGATTATGAGAAAATGTTCAATAAAATCTATACCAAAGGAGATGAACGTATCTTTCAAACAGTTTTCGTAAATGGAGAAAAAAGTTATGGCACTATTTGATCCAGGGGCTGAAGTCTCTGCTATTCATGCCGAGTAGCCTACGCTACAGATATGGCTGTCCATAACGAAACAACTGATTTAATCTTGGGAAATGGCAAAGTTACTACTTGCGAACAAGCCATTGACTATGCACACATAATGCTGTCAGATAGAAGAGAAGTGAAGACTCACCTAATCGTTACTGACATGTCTCAGAAATACGATTTAATTATAGGTATGACTGATCTTCTCAGTTTAGGTATAACACTCACTGGTCTGCCTAATGGGCTAGAACCCGAATAAAGATCAGTCAGATGATAATATGTTAAAGATACCTAAACCTCCGGAAGGTGAAGCAAAGGATATGATTCCGCACTTCACCGATATAATTATGGACTTAATTATACAAAACAGGAAGATTGCAATAACTGACTGGTGTATGTTTAAGTTCTCTAATGGGTACGTTAGACTTGACTTAACAAACGTCGACTTCTCTAAGTTAAAGTGTCCTTCACATAACTACGTGAGTTGGAGACACAAAGACGTTGTCAAAACCCAAATCGAAGATTGGTTAAAACAGGGTCTAATTGAAATCAATTATGATGCAACCCCAGTTAACTTAGCTCTCTTAGCGGTCGATCAATATAAATCTGATGGAACGTTTAGTAAAAAACAAGAGTAGTACTAGACCTGTCGCCAATCAACAAACTAATTCCGCAACATAGTTTTCCCTTACCTAAGATAAGCGAGATACTACGCAAAATGGAGGGTGCGACTATCTTTTCCAAGATAGACTTAAAAGCTGCATTCCATCAACTACAGATATATGAGCCTCATAGGAAATACTTTTCCTTTACTTGGCAAGGTAAGAAGTACCAGTTTAAAGGTGCACCTGAAGGCTTACACATGTTACCTTCTTTCTTCCAACAAGTTATGATGGAACTATTTGCGGACCTGTCGTATAACGTATCAGTCTATTTAGATGATATAGTTATCTTTACAAAGACAGCACATGAACATGCTAAACTCGTTAAAGAAGTCTTAAAGCGACTTTAATCATGCTAAACTTAAGATTAACGAAGACAAGTGTTCTTTTGCTAAAGATACTATACACTTACTTGGCTACAAAGTATCTGCAGCAGGGGTAGAAATTGATCCTGGCAAGAAACAGTTTCTGTTGGATTTATCAACACCAATTACTGGAAGAGATGTGAACTCTGTGTGTGGGTTTGTTAACTTCTTCTCGGATTCGGTACCGCATCTTTCTCATTACTTAAAGCCTTTCAGTCACCTACGGCTGCACAAAGGACCTTTGGGAAAGCTTTGGACTAAAGAATGTGATGATGCATTTAAACTAGTCAAAAGTAAAGTAATGGACGCACCCATCATGCAGTACCCTGTGGATGGTGTCCCATTCCAAGTAGCAACCGACGCTTCAGATCGAGCGGTAGGTGGAGTGTTTTACCAAACGATAAATGGTAAACCGCGCTACATACAATTCTTTTAGCAAGAGTTATAATAAGAGTCAACGGAATTACCCTACCGTTAAACAAGAGCTCCTTGATATAGTTACTGCGCTAAGACAGTTTAAAGACTACCTTTATGGAAGTTACTTTACTGTCGCCTGTGATCAAAAGTCTTTAACATACTTAAAAGATATGAACCCTGATTCACAGTTGGTGAGCCGCTGGCATGACATTATTGCCAAGTTCGCTTTTAATATAACACACATTCCAGGAATACATAACCATCTTCCTGACATGCTCTCTCGACTTGTGCCCGACTACCAGAAAACAGTCAAAGAGTTATTAGCAACCGATTGGATGCTAAATAAGAAATGGTTTAACCTCGCTCAATCACGATGGGGTCCATTTACTGTTGATATGTTCGCCGCAGAACATAACAAACAGGTTTCTGAATATAGGTCGTTGACTCATCCTAAAGGTGATGCATTTCAGCTTGACTTATCAAAGCATAATGCGTGGGCTAACCCACCTTGTCAACTTATCGCACAGTTGTTAAATTATGTTAATATTACTAAATCTACCATTACGCTGTGTTGTCCCTTACGTAACTCCGACCCATGGATACGTGATTTAATTAATATGATTCAAGACGAACCTATTTATGTCGACCGTGAAACCGACACGTTTTTTGTATCAGGGATCCTATTCTGTTAAGAAGACGCCTTGGAAACACACCATTGTTTGTCGCATCGGTCCTGCAGGTACCACTAAGTGGAAACCCTCAACCGAATTCTTAGCTAAACTAGAGGAGTCTAAAGAGTTTGAACAAAAGCTCAAGACTCGTACAACACATGCACCCAACAAGATTGCAGTCGAGGTAATGCCGATTGAAACGGCATTAGATCGTAAAAAACATGGAACTAGCTAAGGCCATGGATCAAAGACTCAAAACTCTAAGAGAACCTGAAGCTCGCACTCAACTACTTAAAGCGCTGCTTAAAGAACAGCCAGGAGTTGCGAAACAACTGAAGAAGATACTTCAACAATCCAATGTTGTCAATTTTGTATCTCAGGACTCTACCCCTCCTGATACTGAGGTTGCCCTTTCCAACAGGCCTATGGTTCATCCAGCCAGCGTTACGCAGAATCTGACTGACTTAGAGGAGCTCGAAAGTAGAGTTAAAATTATACATAATTTAACGCATCGAGCATATGAGCATACTTATAAAATGGCTATTCGTGCAGGGCTTGATCACCCGGCGCTGAAAGAAACCATACGTGAAGTATACCGACGCTGTACTGATTGTGAAAAGAACCAGATCAAGCGATACGGTTGGGCACCCCTAAAAAAGTGTGACAGAAGACCAACCGATGCGCCGAGTCATAGTCGATTTGGTTAAACTCCCGCGATCCAAGCATACTGGCGATGTATATATCTGTCATTTCTTATGTGTGGCTTCGGGCTATAACTTGCTTTATGCAATACCGAACAAACGTCCACAAACAGTGGCAGAATTATGCTATCACGTCTTTAATGACTTCGGTTTCCCCGAGTACTATGTTCTGATAACGGTAGTGAGTTTTGTACCGACGTAATGGAGGCACTTATACTCGTATCAGGCATGACCCATAGGCGTGGTGTTCCTTACAAACCTCAAACGCAGGGTGCAAAAGAGACACGTCATAGAGAACTTAAGAAACTCTTGCGTACCGCACTAGACGACGTTGAGGATATGTGGCCTTATCATTTGAAATGGGTTCAGACTCAAATGAATAACTGCATGAATCCTCAAACTGGAACACTCCGTTTCACTATTTCTTTGGCCGCTATAGTGAATTACAAGCAACGTTTGATAAAACTGCGCCCGAGAAACACGTTACTTCATGGCTACAAAAGATCGAGCATATGCAGAACGTTGTTTACCCCTGTTTACTCGAGCACAAGAATCGCGTCCTACTTAAAGCGTATGACCGATGGAATAACACTAAGAACATTGTTCAGTTCAAAGTCGGCGATTATGTTAACATTATAAATCGAAACGCCAACGTTACCGAACTCTCTTCTAAGACGATAGGACCTTTTGTTATTTCCTACCATGATGAGAAGAGTGATACTTACGAAGTGAATAACATTGATGGTACTAGCGCAGCCAATCTAGGCACTCACCGTATCCCTACCTCCGAACTCTCATTCGCTCGCTCATTTGATTCTGATATACCAGTTATGGAGTCACAAGTCAAAGATATAATTGATAAAACATCCGAAGACGGTTACACTTACCACAAGACCCGTTTTATGGATGGAACAGTAGCTTGGCTAACCTCCGATGCATTTCGTGAATCTCGCGACTTTCTTCGTATCTTTAATAAGAAATGGAATAAGCGTTTACATAAGAACACACGAGATAAACGAAAAGGGTTTCCTCAGGTGACTACAAACCCTGACGGATCTGAAATTCCCTATTTGCCACCTACTTCCTACGTGACTAAACTTTCTGATCTGCTTACCAACAGGGCAGAAAATTGTTCAAACTTACCTACTAATGAAGATCAGCCTTTGCCTATTACCTTACCAAATAATAAACGTAAGGCGCCTACATCGGAAATGGTTACTGGACCAAATACTAAACGACATAGAGTACAACATGAGTCTTGAACTCGTACATACAGGCACATACTTACTCGATAAGTCATGACCGAAACCGTTTTCACTTTGGTTTTCGCTTTTACCAACTAGATCGTATCTTAACGTGCGTTCGTAGTTCTAAAAGCTACTGGGGGCTATGTAGAAATACGGCCTCCGGTCAGTCTAAAATATCAAGATCAATTGAGATAATACATTGGTTTTTTTATTTGTATTTTAAATAATTTAGTACAAGCTCTTTTTCCAATATTTCCAAAGTGTTCTAAATTCACTTTGATGGCTCCAATAGCCTGAGTATTTGGTATGACTCATCTACTTGGACCTATTTGAGACATTAGTAGATGTAGGATATTATAAACTAAATTTTATAATCTCCGAACTACTACTTATACATTTTGGTCCTCCCGCCAATCTCCAAAATCCAATAAGTCTTTTTTTTTTTTTTAACTTTTCTTCAGATGGAACTTTATTTATATCAGCTAATGTATTAACGTGACTTACGTTATTATGTCTATTTACAAATTAGGCAAGTGGTCATGAACACTTAGTACTTCTAGTGAAAATTATTCAATAAAGAACAGCTAGAGGTACGCCCTGTGTGATCGAGGATATTTAGGCTCTTAACAAGAGGCAGTCCCGATCATTCTTACACAAGCTACCACTGCTAAATCCTAACTGACTAAATTGTATTTTAGTTTAATATAGTTTGAAACCTAGTAATTTCCATCGAAGTTTACACAAGTATGTATGTTAAAATGTATGAACGTATGGTATGGCTCTCATAGTTGCTGTAGTGGTTCAGGAAAGATTGATGGGAAGAAGTGGTCAGTAAATTCCCGTTTGAAGCTTTGGCCAAGTGAGTCGACAATGAAAGATATGCGCTGAGTCAATTCAGGCCGGTGTTGACAAAACACTGTTACTATCGAATGTTCCATATATTCGCTTGCTGACCTACTAAGTAGAGTATCCACCTCTGTGGTACGGATCGGGTCTGCAACGTGTAATGCCGCGGAATGGGTTAGTGTAGAGTATGAAATACCGAGAAGGACTAGGTTATCCGTCATAACACGGTCGAGGAGCGAGGATGGGGGTAAGCTATTACAGCACCAGACCACGGATGAATTCGGTATGTGTTGGCTGGCCTGGATCGGAAGTATCATAGGCGGAACCAACAAGCACGATGATAATTTCGTTTGAACCGAAATTTGAAAAAGTAGTACTTCAACAGCGTGATTAGCCAGGGTATAGGGAACATCTGTTGATGTGTCAGAGACAGGAGGGTACGGTGGTTTTCAGCATGCTGGAGAAAAGATCCAAGGTGTTCGTGGAGGGTCCAGATACCGTTTAATCAATAACTTGCCACTTATCAAGAATTACCGACTACCCTTCATCAGACTGGCACATCTGGTTGGCTGAATGGAGGATAAACTAAGCAACGCTAATAGTCCTTAGAAACCTATGTTTGGTTGAGCCATCTTGCTACCGAAGTATTGTATTGAGATTTAAATAGATTTGGAAAGTAAATATTGTTCTACTAATAGAACTAGACCAAATCTTATATTGGTATTTTACAGGGGCCTTTTTAGTGACCTTGTCCAAATATCTGATATGTAAAATGGAAAAGGTATTTAATTAATAAAACCGTTAGAGACCATTTAAAGAAAAAACTAAGTTTACGTACTTTGAAGAGTGCGTTTATATTACTAGATTCTAATGTGGAGGCCTGTAATTTACAACACCTGGAAGCCGAGAACACTTTTGTTGCGGAAGCCCCACTCGAATTCCATAGTCAGGCTATGGCCGACTTGTTGCTTGACCGAACTATGAAACTCTTCAAACCTCCACCCCACACGCCACGACGAATTGCAGAGGTTGAGTGCCCAGATGCTGGGATTTATAAACCTTGATGGGGGGACGAATTTCTATACGCACCGACCTATGAAACCACTGCCTTGGCCGTAGTAAAAAACTATGAACACCCTCTGAGACCCTTTAAAAAAAAAGGTTTAAGAAAATCAAGTAGTTAACATTAAAGTTGGAACTTATTGAGCCTAGGCCCAGGGTTCCACTCCCCAGGCCCAGTATTTACTCAGGGAGAGCACCTAGACAATGCGCCGGTTGTTGTATATATGATACTAGGCCCGGGCCTAAGTTGAACGTTAACCGTTAGTTTATTGAATTATAAACGTTAATGTAGCACTTTTGACAAGTCTACGGCCAGCCTCTCAGGAGTCAGCGGTCAGGCCTCAGGCTCTCAAGTCTCAGGCTCTCAGCTGCAGCGCAGCCAGAGTCCAGAGTCCGGAGAGAGACCCAGAGTTCAGAGTCTAGAGAGTTCAGAGGTGTCGCCGTGGCAGGCGACTGAGGCGACTCGAGTCTCAGCCTCTTTTGAAGTCAGAGCTCAGCGCTAACCTCAATGTTAAACGTTATAACTTCTATTTATAAAAAAAAGTTAACGATAAAATCCAACGTGTATAACTGATAGGTACAGTCTGATATATTATAGGTGCATTTTTCAGATCAAGTCGGTGTCAGATATTTGTCCTGTTTGTTTAGTGCGCACATTTATCAATACCTCCGCCACTTTCCTAAAGCCTACACCTTGCAACATATATTTCTATTTTGATATGTGCGCGTTCAGGAAGTTTCTCTGAGCGGTTCAACGCCTCTCAGAGCTGGCAATATGTGCAAAGTGTACGTGAATATGTAGTATATACTTGGGAGGAATGTCTAAAAGATACTTCATAGTTGTTTGTTGTGCACATTGATGACAACTTCGAGGAGACGAAGGATATCAAAGTGATGCACTCAAAATGTGGGTATTGCCAAATGTTAAGTCAATTAGTTGTAGATTCTGGTTGGCTATTACGCATTTCGTGGCCTAAATTTTTCAAAAATACGACAACTTGTCGAGTTCACATTCCAAAAAAATTGATAATTGATTTGTCCCAAATAAAGGTGATAACTTTTACAGTTAAAATAACAACGTTTACCTCGTGCAGGTCTATTTTATTGACGTTAGGCTCAGCGCCTCAACCTCTTAGCCATCTGACTCTCGGCCAGAAAAGGCGTGTGATAAAAATTTAAAATAATGAAAATGAGTAAGCTGCTTTTAAATTTGCTTTCTATAAAACCAACGAAAACGCCTTCGAGAGTATGCTTAGAAACCGATATCCAATCCAGACCAGGTAAAAAAAGTTTTATAGACAATTAAGTGTTGTCGCCTTGCATTGAACTCAAATGGGAGCTGTACAGTATTGGAGCCTCGTTGGGGGCGTCTGTACTACTGCATTCTCCCTCTCTAATACGTTAATATCTACTATATGTAGGAGTATGATAGCACTGTATAGTAGGTATTTTTTCTATTTATTTAAAAAATAAATATACATATTAGCAGTATTCAAAGACTAAAAGCTGACGATTTAAACTATTTAGCTAGCTGAATATGTATACATTTAGTAGTTTTTCATAAAAATATAATGTGACATGATGGCACGGCCATCTTCGGACAATAGTCCGATCAGGCATATTATTTTATTTCTTCTAGAGGGTCGTGATGATGGTGTATGATTTGACATCAATATTAGTTTTTTTAGTTTTTACAGTCGTCAGGGCGTCGTCAGATGCCTATTTTCTATTTTGTTTTACAAAAAAAAACCAAAGAAAAACAAATATGTACTGTTCTACATGCTAATTACAGTTTTACGCTCCCTATTTTTCAATACAGTCTACGGTAGGCCAGCTAAGCACAGTGTCTAGTAATTTAAAAAAAAGAGTTCTATAAATACATAACCATCGGTCAGATCAAGTTATTTATTATTTATTTACTCTCCTACTACTACGGATACGACATTGACGCGTTTGTAGGCTTCAGGACTTCAGCCCTAAGGCCAAGCACATCAACGACCAACTCCAAACCCCCCCCCCCCCCCCAAATGTGATACATATTTAGAAAAGAAACCACAGGGCACAGGGTCAGGGCCAGGGGCAGGGTCCAGGGCTCGCAATTC
>LUCW03001755.1:0-30000 GCA_001586965.3 Sphaeroforma sirkka
GGCGCGGCAGATAGACACGATGTACCGTACGTAGAGTCAGAGTATTGGGAAGACGCGCACGGGCTCTTTGAGCGAGACATCAACGTGTTCAGTCGAAGCCTGAGGGATCAGTCACAGTTGGGGGCTGGCGGGATCAGTGGTATGTCGAATGGCAATATATTCGCACGTGAGGAAATAGGTAAGGAGGACATTGGTGCGACGGGTGGGGTGAATAGTGTCATGTTGGGAGACACTGATTTCTCACCTGAGAGAATAGGCAACGAAGATGCTGTGGGGGTTGAGTGGCGGGAGTTGGCGGTAGAGACAAAGAAAGCGTACATTCAGTCGTTACTTGACCGTTTGTGCGATGGCAATCGAAAGGTGTGTACCGATGCTCTCGGTGCGCTGCAGTATCTGTGCCAGGGTAACTATGGCAACCGGTGCGAGGCTGTGCGTAAGGATGTTGGCCCAGACGGAGTGGCGGAGGCACGAAAGCGGAATGAACAAGCGGTCTTGGCAGAGTTGAAAGCGAATGTTAAGGTAGGAGGTGTATAAGATTTACGTGCAGAAGAAATATTTATAGAATGCTCTTGGGAGTTTATACTGAGCCTCCGTTACGGCTGAATGGTTGTTTATTGAGCTCTGGTGTGTCTATAGTATATGTTCGCCTTTCTTGTTGGTCTATTGGGGTTTCCGTGCAAGGTGCTATTGGTTGTCACATAATGATACAATTCCGTCAGAACCGACTGAGAGTGCATGCAACTCCACTCTGTGGTGTGTTTCAGTCAGTGTGGGTGGGGCCTCAACGTGCGATCTCAGGACTAAGCACCACTCTCGAAGGTGCACACAGCCAAGAAAGACTGGCTGAGAACTTCTCAATTTTCCCCCGAAGTTTATACCCATACCGTCAGTTGCTATTCTTCAAGATCACCATATTGCATATGCCATGTCCTCTAACTACAACCGTTCCCGCTTGTTTTTTTTGTTCCCGTGCCACCAGTTGTTATTCTCATTGGACACCATCTCGCATGTCATGTGGTGTCTATGCCAGCAACTGAAGGATAGGCTCCAAAGCCAGACTTCACACAATCCCGGATCACCGCCACACAGCCGAAAACAACCACATGCACAATCCCAGGAAACACACGGTCCAAAAGTTACAAAGGAATCTAGGAGGAGTACTGGTAGTAAGGCTGGCGTGAAAAAGGGACTGGGTGGGCTGGGCATGCGGCGAGGCCTGAATGTGGTGTGTACCATTGTGCTTGTGCACACGTACGAATGTGACACAGACACACGCCGAAGGTTCAGGGCCTTCTTGGAGAGTCCCATGTCCTTCTCTCGCGACAGTTTGCTGATGAGTGTATACAATCTGGTGCTCCAATTCGGGCAACCGGCGGCAACTCATCTACCCATTAACAAGCTGCTGCTTCTACTTAAGACTGTGTTGGATGCGTTGGTGAATGGCCAGGGTGTGAAAGGCCAGGAAACACAGTCCAATGCACACGCACGAGAACTCGCACACGAAGATGTGTGTACGTGTACACCACATGAGAGTGTGCAGGAGGGAAACTCTGAATCTGGAGCTGTACACACAAAACCCCCAACGGAAACACTTGCATCCGCAACCACAAACTCATACGGGCACAACGACGCCGAGAGACGCGTAGAAGTGAATACACGCACGCAATTACAAGCACTTGCTACCGGGAAGCCTATTGGACCAGTGACATGGCATGAGGGGTCACAGGCTGAGCTAAAAACCCAGGCACAGCCACTAGCATCCACTGATACGAAGCTGGGTAAGGATGAAGTATCAAACCTGAATAACGGTTCTGCCGAGTGCAGCCCACCATCGCTCACACAAACGAGCGCACAAACACGTACGAACAGGTCTACACACGGACCTGAGCACCCCCACTCCCATTCGCACTCCGCCATACGTGAAGCTACCAAGGAATCCACTCCGGGAAGTGATAAGGGCACCGCCATGCACAAACCTACTACCACCACAAAGCCAATACGCACGCCGCCCCCAAAGCCGCCAGCATACAAACGCAGACCCGAAGCATCGAACGAATCCAAGACGGGCACGGGCGAAGTACCGAAGATCGTGTCAGGGGGTGTGTTTCCAGCCGAAGCTGCAGATGCTGAGGATCGGTTGAAGGGATTGCAGAGAAGTGTGACGCAGCCGAATATGCGCACACAGGATGGGGTGGGCTGATGGGGGGTGGGCGGTTGGATAGGGCCTGGAGAGAGAGAGAGGAGATACAGGCAGCGCAGGTGTTGGACATGGGGAGAAAATGATGGAAAATAGAGGCGAGTTAATGAGCCGAAACGATATGGACTCAGTGCGGGGCAGCAGCGGGCATCTAGCACCCATAGGAACTGGCGAAAGGGTGAAGGGAAGCAGTGGCAAATTAACGGGCACAGCACGTGCGGTCAAGGAGGGAGTTAGTATTAGTGCCGCATTGACGGGTAAGAAGTGTGAGGCAGATAGTAACCGATTAACGGGTAGGAAGAGTGCGGCAGAATTAGACAGAGACGGGGAGCCGGCGGGAGGGGAAGGTAGTAACGGTTTAGCAGCCGATGACGCCCCCAACGCTGGAAACGGAATCGATGCGGCAGCAACCAACGGAAACAGTATGCAAGTGGGTGCAGATAAAATTGTGGAGGATAAGGCTTCACCTGGGGACTCTCGAGTCAGTCACCGATCTCCTGGGGTATCGCGAGTCAGTGACCGATCTCCGTCTGTGTCTCGCAAGCGGGGACGTGCTCACATGCACACGCAGCCGTCTGTAGCCCCGCCGAGTTTCCCCATTCGACCGATAGAAACAGATAGCGGTAGCGAAGCGTGCGTTGCGGCTGCGGAATGTGATACTTTGGAAGGTAAGAATGCAGGAATTGAATAGTTGATTGTAGTTTGGTAAACGCGTGTGTACCTTGCATGTACACACACACATATTTCTGTATATATATATATATATATATATATATATATATATGTATATATATATATATATATATATATATATGTACATATATGGCACATACATATATATATATGCATATCAATGTATGTATGTATGTATGTATGCATGCAGGCATATATATATATGTTTGTGTGTGTTTGTATTATTACATATATATATATTATATATTATAATAACATATACGCATATATATACATTTAGATAGATCCAGATAGATCTTATCTTATTATATATATGTATACACATATACATACGCGCATACGTACGTACGCAACCTGTAACGTGCGTGCGTACGTACGTACGTAACTCAGTACGTGTGTATGTACGTACGCATATATATTACATAACGCATATATCTTGTTAGCATATGTACGTACGTACGCAATCAGTGTGTATGTGCGTGTGTGTATGCATTATATATATATATTATATATATTATACATATTATATATTATTATTATATTATTATTACATATTATACATATTATTATGTATACAACGCATTATATGTTACGCACATTACACACCCGCAGATCATTAGATTTACGATCTAGATCCAGATTACACACATACATGTTACGTGCGTGCGTGCGTACGCACGCACGCAAGCATTACGTGCGTGCGTGCAGATTATTACGGATTATTATAAAAAATATACAAACATCATGCAATCAAAACATGTATTTATACGCATTCTTTATATGCATATTTATATGTATTATCCATATATATTATATATTATATATTATATATATATATATATATATATATTATATATATATTATATATATATATATATATATATATATATATATATATTATTATTATATATATATATATTATTATATATATATACATACATATACGTATGTATATGTGTATGCATATGCATATATATATATATTTATGTATATATATATATATGTGTGGGGGGGGGGGGGGGGGTGTATGTGGATACATTTATATATATGCATAAAGCAAATACTGTTCTGAATGCACATGATTATATATATACGAATATATGAATACGCCTTTATATGTATGCATAATTTTACTATTGTTTACATATAGAATCGAAGTTGATGCCTGTAGATAGGTTTTCGTCAATGGATAATGTTTTTGATACTTCTATTGGCTGGCCGAAAAATATCGTTTTTCTTTGGAATATCTGTATATGCATATATATTGTCTTCATGTACACTTGTATGGATATCCTCTAAATAGCACACGTCAGGAGTCCTATTCTCAAATTTTCCCACGTGCTGCAGAAACAGGAACAGACACAGACATTCAAACAGAGACGGAGGGGGAGTATGGGCTCTTTTCGGAGGAGAGTGAGTTCGAATGGGACGGGGACATCGACGACAGTGAAAGTTCAGCTAAACCAAAATATCTGATTGAAGATCGGGGTCTCCTGATGCCGAAGCCCCAGAAATTGTCACAGGAGGTGAGTAGCTTGAAACGTATATGATTGAGACACGAGTGTGCAAGACTTCTGACTATGTGTAGGATGTATCCGTGGAGTGCCCCATGCATTGTATCTGATGAACAGTTCTAGTGGGTGTGCCATATGTTCAGGGACTATCACGAGACGTGAGTATTAAATTATGTGTATTGTCTATTCAGACGTAGTTATATACGATTGTAGGTACGTGGAGGTAACTCAATACATTACATATGCCTGGCTTATAAGTGTGATGGGATTCATTGTGCATTGTTTATTCAGACGTGGCTATATATGATTGTAGGTACGAGGAGGTATTTCAATACATTACATATGTCTGGCTTATAAGTGTGAAGGGATTCATTGTGTATTGTATGTCGTTTCTTATTAGTCTAATTCAAGGGTATATACTTGAAGTTGGTTGTGTTACACTTTAGTGTGCATGACGCGTAAGACACCCGTACAAGCACTAGCGTAATTGTGATGCGCTCAACGGTTTTCGCTACAAAACTTCGCACCAAACAATAAACTCTAGACTCTAAATCATAAACCCTAAACCCTAAACCCCCAATCGTAAACCCAACAGGCTAAGTTTCGAGGACGGCGGCGAAAGACTAAAGTCTCTACAACTCAGCTAGATGAATTTCTGAGCGATGCAGAAGCCAAGAAATACGACTATTACCATCAACAATCAAACGATCTTTCTACTGCGGTATGTACATGATGTGATTGTACATATATATATATATATATTTCTGTGTGTGTGTGTGTGTGTGTGTGTGTGTGCAAGAGTATGTGCCGAGATTTCAATCCCTGCACTGGTACTATATGCTTGTGTAACAAGCTAACTAACCTCGCTACTTTGTGCACCTACACCACTCGCAGCTATGCAACGCGCCTCCTCCGGTACGCGAGGGTCTGCGTGTGCTGCAGAGTCGACTGTACATGTCCAGAGCTCAACGACAGATGCATGACGAACTCAAATCGCCACACCAGGCACGCGAGCAGTCAAAGCGATCCGCGTATGCACACACACACGCACACACACACGCACACACGCAGGGCATGGGGGTGGGTACGGGCACAGAACCATCGACACACAAAGCAGCACAGAGCAGGGGGACACACAGGCGTCCACACGCACAGATACACATACAGACACCGAATGCCAATGTGAGGCAGGAACCGGTGGAGCACAGCGCCAACGTGGACCGCAATATACAGACGATCATCGACCGGACTGCCGCAGACGGTGGTGCGATGACGAAGGACTGTAGGTGTACATGCGGGAGGTCTGAAGGTCAGAGTAGGGTCAATGGGACTGGGCACGGTAGTATGGAGGACGATGTCAGCCTGGAGACGGACAATGGAGAAAGGGGGGCGGAGGTGCGCAGGAGGCTGCTGAGCGGTAGGACGTACACGGATGTGATCTACGAGCAGATACACACCACCATGCAGCCCTTTACAATATTGCTGCTGAAGGTGGGTTCAGTAGTTGGTATGGACGTGGATCTTCTTGTATCCATTCAGTGCCTGTCAAGCAAAACTGTGCCACGCCTGTACGGGTACAGGGCGAGATTACGTTGTGCGGATAGTAGTACATGAATATATCTAAAGGCAACAGGTTCGTTTGTAAATGTGTTATTAGTGGGCCTTTCATAACTTTGGGCAAATACTAATTCTTAACGAGTTAAGTCCTACACGTCTTTTTGAATATCAGACCGCTTCGTTCCGTTTCAGTCTGCCAAGATAAACGCTGCATGCTGCCTGTTGTTTACATTGTTTATGTGTCTGTTCATAGTGATATGTCAGTATCGTATGCGAATCGCCACGAATGGTTTGCTACCAACAGCTACTTATAAATTACCTGCATCACAATGTTTGTTGTGAAGTTGTGCATGACATGAGTCCAATTCCATCGCTATATATGCGTAGATTGATACAAATCGTGCATGCATTTCGTCGTTTTGCGGACTATGCATACAGGTGGTTCTCGCAGCCACCGCAAGTTATTCGAAGCTTCCTGGTTCGATCAAAATCCTGAATGAATTTTTGGAGCACCGAAAATTAGGATTTGGCCACAATCTGTCCGCGGAGGCACTTGATGCACTGCAGCAGTCCGAAGAGGTGGTTCAATTCAAGGAAGATGTACTGTTTTCGGCGACAAGTGTGCTGTTTTTACTATCTAGGTGGCTCAAAGCTTCGCGTAAGTCCCGAGTATTTATATGTAGATATCAATATGTATATATATATATATATGGATTTATGGAATTTTGGATTTATGTGTATATATAATTATTCTCACCCCGCACATTTCCAGGTAGTGCATGATTTCGATGCACGAAATCAATGCGAATTTGTATTTTTTTTTAAGTGCGATTTCTACTTTCTGGCCCAGATTTATATACTCGTGCGTCCAGGATTAAGCAATAGTGTTAAAAACACATATACTTTTCTGCGTGATTATGGCGTATCGAGCATACATAATAGTATATCTGCGCTTGAATTGTGACGATACAAACACCACGTCGTATTGCTTTCGTCTTTCAACTTCCATCTCTTCTGTGGAGGATTTTTATGGGTGTGGCCATGTCTATGCTGCTTCACACCACTGGCTGGAACTTCATCCAGGCACATATTTATTAGTCGATATGCGTATATACACGCCCATTTCCTTGTACAAATGGATGTATACAGGCGATATGTACACAGCTGCAATGCCCGTACTCGTGTATGTGTAAGTGTGTGCTGTTTGTTCACGAATGGGATTGGTGCTATGAACTTTTCTTGGCAGCCATTCGAAAGTTCGATTAGTGAGCGTTTTATATTTCGTCATATTTTTAGAAATATGTAAAAGGAACGCTTCGACGCTGTCGCTGTTAACCAGATCTTGTTGGAGTGTGTTCAAATGCTGCAGCGAGTCCGAAACTAAAATCACCGCTGTTTTTTTATTGAATGTTATTACTACAGATAACCTACAAGTAACAAGCGTAACCTTCACTTCCATATCTTTCAATTTCGCAGATATTATGCAATTTGAGCACTTTAGCGCCATCGCTGTCAAAGCCAATGCCTTGTTGTTGTGCGTGAAAATCCTTCAGCAAGACATGGACAAGTTTTTGATGAGGACGACCTCTGATGTAGCTCCAGTTTCCAAGGGTGAGTGGGTGTGTCATAAAACCGATGCATATAAAAAAAAACCCTAAATCCTAAGACTTGAACCCCTAAAAGAACTCAAACAGATCTTTAGTTCCAGAGCTGCGAAAGGGGTTTGTTTGTTTACGTATGCTAGATCGTGTCGCACACATGAGTCTCGCATGTACTCCTTTGGGAACTGCAACTACATATATGCCCCTACCGTATATCCCTATTCTCTATAGATATATATCTACCGTATATCCCCTACTTCTCTAGAGATATATATCTACCTTATATCCCTTGTTTCTCACTATAGATATATACCTACCGTAAATACCTTGTTTCTCACTATAGATATATATCTACCGTATATCCCCTATTTCTCTATAAATATATATCTACCGTATATTCCTTGTTTCTTACTATAGATATATACCTACCTTATATCCTCTGTGTCTCACTATAGATAAGAACATACAATATAATCTCTTCGTCTCACTATAGAGTAGAGTGTACGTGTTTCGATTTCCGAAAGATAGTCTCAACGCCACAGCTGAGACAACATGGCTGGATTTCTACGCCAGATCTGGCGCAGTCGCGCGCTGTCTGGCGTAGACTGATTGAGGAACCATGGTATCCCTCTCTTATCTCGCAATTACCCGCAATCACATCCGATATCATGTGACTCATATCTTTTTGCTTGTTCAGGTACAGTCACGCTGTCGCCGAACATCAGCGGCGCGCCATGTGATAAACCTTCGCTGGCACTTATTGCGCAACTGCGTAGTATCACAACTGAGAAAATAAGACTTGAATCTCTTTATTGCGTTCAGGCATAGTCATAGGGAGGCTTAGGATGTTTCGAACGCGTTTATTTCGCTACCATGTATACATGCAACATCACAGCTGAGACACTAACACTTGACGTTTGTTAACAGTTACGCCATCGCCGCAGATCAGTGGGGGGGCCTATGGTATACCCCCGCACGCACTGAGAGCACAACTGGCGGCACGGGATAAGCAGCGAGAGGAGGCCATAGAACGGGCTGCCTCAGTAGGGGCCGTGCAGTCGAGGTATTGTAATCGCACCCGATTGTGCAGATTGATACGCGGCTACAATAGTGTTTTTCGTATGTGGGTGGGGATGTATAGACGGGTGGATGAGTTGTCTGTTAATACGATTTTCTCAAACTCGCTATAAGGCCCATCCCAGGGCTTATTGTACTTGTATGTGGAGTTTTAGACGCAATAGAATGCTGGGTTGCTTCACAATTCATCTCCGCTTTGGAGTCGTGCACGGGTTTATATGAACGTTACGCAATCTCCATTGCAACTTCCAGAACAGGCTATACGTAAGAAAGCGTGTACATGTGTTTGAACAGGTTATATTGTTAGTCAGAATTGCTGGCCGTCTAGTAGGCGCTACACGGCGAAACACAGAATTTTTGAATAGTCGCAGTGTGTTATTTATATTCAAAGTGTGTTGTTTCCGGAAACCCTGTGATATTCGCGTCTATAGCCGAGCTTGTGTAGGACGGAATTCATACTCATAGTTGCATACCAATTCGAGCTGATTTCTGATTGGAGGCATTCGTTGTTATCAGTATGAATATCAATGGGCATATCAAGGAATCCAGTTCTAATTTCTTGCCATACTGCTCTTGATTAGCTCTGAATTCAATACAACTTCCCCCATTCTTCTCGCTTTACCAACTGTTGCATTGGTGTCCATTCAGCTTACCAGCGGGCGAACGAACTTACGGACCAGAATGCCGTTTTTTCCGGTTTGTGTCAGAGATAAAACGGGACACTCATTACTTGCACCACAAATTCAAGCCCACGCACACGCGGCCACTGCCGTCACTTGCGGGTAAGCGTTTTCACTCTAATGCGTGTTTAGTTCTTTGAGCCTCGTAGAACGCAATTTCAGTGAATTTGTTAAAGTCATGGCAAAGGAATGAACCCAGGCTACGAACAAGCAAAAATACATATTTTAGGTTTCAATATATTCGCATATAAACTTCAATTCGGGTATGCTTATATATATATATATATATGTGTGTGTGTGTGTGTGTGTGTGTGTGTGTGTGTGTGTGTGTATATATATATATATGTGTGTGTGTGTGTGTATATATATATATATATGTGTGTGTGTGTGTGTGTGTGTGTGTGTGTGTGTTATAATTGGAATATGAGCTCCAATATGAGCATATGGCTCCTGAGTCTCTATCATATACATTTGTAGGTACAGAGATCAGATCAGAATCGGACCTGTTTGACGCAGCCATCAGGGAACTCTCTGGCCAAGCGGATCGCCATAACTCCCCTTCCGCAGACATAACACACCTGGAGATAGGCCCATCCCTTAGCGAATTAGCAACAAGTACTGCGGATCAAAGCATTAAAGATGAGGACACAGACAAAGCAGTTGCTGATAAAGACAGTCACAAGATGCCTCTGCGCAGACAGCAGTTCACGCATTCACCAGCGCAACTCAGGCAGGCTGAACTCGCACGCCGAGGTCTGTCTCCAGATACCGTTGTAGCAGAATCAACACCGCCTCCGCCGCCCAGTACAGCCCCGATTCGACTACCCGTGGTGGCCCAGAGAGCGGTGTGTGTAGAGTGTGTTCTTCGTGCTGCCATTAGGCAATTCGTTCTTTGTATACCTACACACTACTTGTTATGGAAAGACCGGGGGGTGTGAAATACATGTTTTGTGTGGTATCAATATAGAGCTTGTACGCGCTTTCCTAGGACTCGGGGCGGCGCATCGATGGGCGGGTGCAGTGTTTTTCTGCTTGGTGTTATTAGGCAGCCTGTGTGTGCCTACTTAGTACATAGCGTGGGAATCATGCTGGGGGTTGTGTAGAAGAGGTGTGCAGCATGTGGTCTTCGCCCGGTTGATAAAAATGCTCAAGCCAAATCCTGATTACCCATGTAATTTTCAGTGTACAGATATAGCACAAGCGTATAAACTTCTCTGACAACCTAATACATAGAACACTATGAATTTGAAAGCCTGAATATACTCATCCATACATCCCCTCATAGTAGAATACGCCCTGATATCTCTCACTCTAGGCCTCATCGTCGAAGGGTACAGACACCACCCAGTCTTTGCGAAACTACATCACCGTGCTAAACATCCTGCGCGTCATTCAGAAGTTCACGAAGAACAAAGCAGACCGTGTGCGACTGTTAGTGCAATTCAAGGCACACTCCGTGTTCCGTACGCTTCTCCGAATCGATAACGAGGCCATAAATATATACGCACTCAAGATACTTAAGAGTATGCTGACCTACCTGCCCCGTAAGTGGCGCAATAGTAACATGCCGGTGGTGACGGGCATATACCTGCGCCTTGGGAGTACACTCAAGGATCACTGGACTATCACAGACCCGGATTTGCATCCACCGCCGCACACACTGCATCAGGCGGCCTTGCTCGCTGAGCAGATTGCAACGTTTAACCGCTATCACTACGAGGAAGAGGTGTGCCGTGTGACGGATGGGATGTCACCAGTTATTGTACGCTGTACATATGTGAATTGAAGTGGTGTGCGTTGTGATATGTTGGATGTAACTGTATATGATGTGTGATCACATTCACATATACATAGACGAGGTATGCAGATTAAAATATCCGATGCAAGCAGCATAAGATTGGATAATTGCCTATGCATTGAAGTAGCGTGCCGCGTGCCATGTTGTGTCGATACTGCTTAGATAGAAAAGATTTGTCAGAGCGATAAGTTGAGTGCAATCGGGGCAAACAGTGAATATACATGAAGGCGGCTAGACTTGCGGTAGTTAACTATAACTACCAGGAGGACGTGTCCGATGTGCTGTCTTGGATTCGGGTGAAACCTAACAACAAGATACTCGGGCAAAACCTGAAAATTGAAAAGGGTAGGTAAAGGTGACGGGTTTATTGAACTGGTTTCTGGAATCGACAAATTATGAGTAAGTCTAGCTACTATTTTCTGGAGTGCTAAGATCCAGAAGAGGAATGTGCTGCGATGTGATGAGTCTAAGTGATGATTATAGAAAATTATACAGAAGTATCCTTAGGCGTCGATATGAAGGCGTTTGAGCGATAAAGCATGCAATGGGTACCGTCTTGGATCAGGATGTATATTTATACATATATATGTATTCAAATATATGTGTCTCTCACTTCAATAATCGTAGCGTGCATATGTATGTGTGAAGACATATAAAACAGGCTTTCACGAGAAGGCTTGTGAACAGAATCGCCTCCGAGTGGCTCTGTGAGCCATAGTGTTACATGCAATGGTGCAGAGTTATATCTTAATCCACCACGCTCTGTGAGCCATAGTGTTATATGCAATGGTGCAGAGCTATATCTTAATCCACCAGAGTCCAGAAAATCTTGCCTTTGCTGCGCTACCATTATAGCTATCAGCTAAGCTAGATCACTACTATAAGAGACTTTAAATGGTATCTCACCGAGAGTGCACTGTGTGGTGCGTGATTGTGCTGTCGCACTTCTATCTATCATACCTGTACAATCAACGCTATTTACCGAGACCTAACTTCAGACAAATTGATGATAATCGGACCTTGTGTGAATCACTTACGCAGGACACATACTCTGAGGCTACCGGTTCTCTGTGGGCCACAATAGAGGTCGATGGATATGTAGACAGGATTGAAAGCAGGCTCTGCTCCAGTCTGCAAGCAGTATGTATACTATTACAACGGGGCATTTGCAGATATTGTTTGATTTTTTTGTACTTATCTACTTGTCTTTGAAATTACATAAACGAAGCACTGCGTATTAGATCTACTGAGTGTAGGCGGATGTGTATACGAACGTGCGAAGTACTGCATATTAGAAATTGCAAGCTCGGCAGGATCTTTTGCTTAATCGAAAGATTATATAAAAGAAACAGTTTGCTAGGCACATAATTCGTTGCCTATGGACAATTGCCATGCTCACTTTTGTCATATTTCAATTGTGGTAATACACTAAGTCAATTTATATCATGGGACGACATACATCAATATCTGATCAGAAATTATAACCCAAAAAAAAAAACTCAGTATATATTGTAAGGAAATATAACATGTGTGCCGATGACTTCTGTTTGTGTATATATTGACATGCTTTGGTTTTCCAATTTGTTGCATATATTTCCGCAAGTACGAAATATGCGCGACCAGATTACCAACACATGTATGTGCAAGTGTACACTCAGTAAACATCTACTCATCGATCTTCTACATCACCATGTGACAGAGCGGAGACGATACGATATGGAATAATCCGACAGGAGTAGTCCACGAGTGGGAGTTTGAGCATTGGATGCGTCGTAAAGGTGTTTTTCTCTTATTAGGCAATTGATAGTATCTTGTTAGGCGGTTAGTATTGGACGACTACCCCAGCTTGCATGCTATCACTGGGTTGATTTGATCAACTCTCACACTACCAATGGGTATGAGCTGGTTAAATTAGCTTTCATGCATTCAATGGGCTGATTAATTTAGCTATTATTCCACCACTGGCAGCTTGGGAACTAGAAAAGATTTTAATAAGAATTACATCACGATACCAGAAGTGAAGGTCTTCGATATCAATAGGAACTCCAGAACGGAAAATGCGTTGCTTGCTATTCTACCCCTGCGCCGTGTTGCTGCAAAATAAGTCGTAGAATTCAGTTCCAGATTGGTTCTCAAAACATATACGGACCGTGGGAATCGTTCACAGCGCATTATAGTGATGCACTTGAACAAGAATGCGTATTAAATAAAGCGTACTCCGTATTAGGCTTCCTGCGTTATTGAAGTTGAATGGAAGAAGATGTATCATTTGGACATATTGTAATTAACAACGGCACACCATCATAAAATAGGCTACGATTTTTACTAATGAATGCGAGTAGACCAAATGGTGTGCAGCGATGGAACATTCCGGCGAGAGGGTGAGTGTTTCTTTGCAAAAGCTGTATCATTCGGACATATTGTAATTAACAACGGCACACTACCATAAAATAGTTTGCAAAAGATTGAGATTTACGTTGTCATATTACACGTACTAGCAACTGCCATATACCACCAAATAAGCGCGGGAGTCTCAATGGGCGAACAATGAACTATGGACCTCTATTGTATAACTGAGAACCCATACAGACGATTGTAGAAAAATAGAAGTACAATGTCCGAGCCAGCAATAGGGCAGGACCTTGGTATGTCGATTATTAAGAATCTCGCAGTGAATAGGATGTATAATGGTTGAGATTGACAGCCCGATCCGTCTTTCAGGACCGCTTTACGTGTCAACAATCTTGGCCCCCTTCTGCTCAACTATAAGCGAAAACTCATTGCTGGACAAGCGACAGACCGGCAGTGTTCAGGTGTTCCATTTATGTAGAAGGGGTTATGTGTTCAATTTATGTAGAAGGGGTTATGTGTTCAATTTATGTAGAAGGGGTTATGTGTTCAATTTATGTAGAAGGGGTTACGTGTTCAATTTATGTAGAAGGGGTTATGTGTTCAATTTGTGTATATTTATTGTTTACACAACTGGCAATGTAAAACAAAATGTCACACTTATTTATGTGGTTATGGCAGTTCAGACATGAGTGCTCACTGATGACTCCATTGATGAGTGGTGACGATTTATGGTAATCGGTATAACTGTCAAATGTCTGTAACCCTGTTCAGCAATCAGCAGTCAGGCTGGCTGAACGACTTTGCGAAGGTTTCCGACATGTCGGAAAAGAAACCATTATACTACAAACCAAAACATGTCGGAAAAGATTGTATTCACGATGACTTTCGGACCGTGCCGAACATGTCGGAATATATGTATGTATATTGGTAACCTGTATCACGTAGGCTGTAAGGTTTCTGACATTGTGTTCCTGATATGTGGTTTTTACATAGAGGTAGGGTCTCGACCTGTTCCAATCGACAGTTTCCGACCTGTTTTTCGACATGATGTCGGATAAGAAGCCATGTATTCTACAAAACAAACATATCAGAAGTTCAGGACTTTAAAAAAAAAAATTATGGCTCTTAAAAAAGTATGTCGGTTATTTACCAGAGCAGGTCAGTTGTTCAAACTTCATTTTTTTTTTTTTTGGAAGTAGATACTAATGTACATATTTATGTATGTAGACACAAAGTCTTTTTCATAAAAAAACAGTCTTCACTACGATCCGAAAACATAAATTAATATCCATGAGTAGTTACGATCACTTACGAAATATGTATTTTACTACTAGTATTAGTCTACTCTACTACTAAAAATACTAAATAGTATAGAGAGAGTATTTTTATTCTTCATACTATTTGTACACGACAAGAAAGGGAGAGATCAGAGAAGGCTGTGGAGAGAACTTAAAAAAAAATGAGCCCAATGCAAATAAATACATAAAAAAAGTGTTCGCTGTGCCTAAAAAGAATAATAAATACGACTGTTATTTATCAAAAGTTTTATGTATTTATTTACGTACAGTATTTACTAAATACCATGTACATAAATATGATACAACTACAAACAATCTATTTTTTTATTTTGTTTTAGAAAAACAATATTAACACAAAGCCTAAAAACCTGACTAAATATAACCTGCTATTTATATGGATCAACTATTCATTCCTGAAAACGTCTAAACCGTTTTTAAAAAAATACATAAAAACTATAAGCCAATATATGGACTATTTTAGCCGTTATTTAGCCGCTGATTGTTTTTGCTATGGCCTATAAGTTTTCGCCCATAGGCATTTACTGATTTAGACATAAGAAAGCTTTTGTTGCGTTTTTTTTTAATTGTTGTTTTTTTTTTAAACAAACAATAAAAAAAAAAAACCAAATTATGAAAACACTCATCAGCCGCTCAGGTCTCAGCACTCAGCACTGCCAGTCTGCCACCAGTGCCACGACACCGACTGTAGTGAATCAATACAATGAGAGAACAGGAGATCCCGGGGGACCCGGGCCCCGGAGGAGAGGGTCTAAAATTGTTTCTTTATTTTCTAAAACAAAACAAAACAATAGAAAATCAATAATACATCGCCTTCGCCGGCATTTTAATTTAGGGCTTAAAATTAGACAGGGGCAAGGTCCGCAATAACTGTAGGAGTAGGAACTGGAAGCTCTGAACTCTTAAAGAGTTTTTTTTTTTGTTCTCTGCATTTCTTTTTTTTTATGACAATGGAAATCCTAAGGGCTTTTTTAAGTCCTCTCAATAGAAATTTCAACCACATGGAGACTTTTTTCCTAAATTTAAAAGACATAAGCAGAGAAGGACCATAAACGGACAAATGTCGACAATAAAACATAAAAGTTGTCACAGCCTCACGAGTCACGGCTCACAGCCAATCAGCCACATACTTCACAGTTCACACTTCACACGCTCTTCTCTTGTTGTGGTCTGAAAGCTGTGCTTGCCTTTCGTTGAGCAGTGATAAAGATTCACATCCAGGCGCCAGCGGCCAGCAGACCCGCTACTCGCCACTTGCCACACAGGATTCATACAATACGTATTTGAGACTCTACGAGTGCTACGAGAGTTCCTCTTTTTTTAAAAGAAACGGAATCGATCTTGATACTTTGTTATCTAATTATATTTCAATAAAAACCCAATTGGTTTTACGAATTGCGAATTGATGAGGGTCCGAGACTCCGAGCCGCTAGTTCGCGGAGGGCTTCGCCCTTCAATCACATTGCTTCATATAATTTTTTAACTAGAGGCATTTGTTTCAGTATGATTCACTATGATTGTATTTGAAGTTGTATGCAGTAGTATAAAATACACTGTTGTGCATATGTCCTGTGGCCTGTGTGGAGTGTGTCCAGCAGTGAAAAAAATCAAAAAAATATTTTTTTTATTTGAAACAGTATTTCTATTAGCATTTGGGTGGAGAGTATTTGCTCCGTGAACTGTTCGTTCATTACTCCTGCTCGCAGGCGTGCAGGACGTTTCTGCCGTCTGCGGCTCTACATACCACATGTTCATAACTTCATCGACAAAGGTCAACTTCTGACTTATGATGGGTGGTTTTTATTTTCCGTGTAGGTCCAGGGTAATCACTTTTCTCTCTCTAGCAGAGGGCAGCAGAATCGACCAGAGCGAGCCACTCTCCTAGAAATTTATTCGCTTCTTGCATTGTGCATCTTTCTGCAGGGTCTACTGCACACATCGCTGACAGAAGAGTTTTTGCGTTCGTTGACAGGGTTCTCCAAATGTCTTTGGGGCCGAGGACCGCTTCTCCTTTACTATATTCTGCGAAACCTCGCACATCCAAAGTGGCTGCTTTGAATGGAAGTTTCGAAGTCAGCATAGCATAGATTGTTATTCCTAGTGACCATACGTCGCTTGCTAATAAATCTACTTCCTGAAGATCAGTCTGGTGTAATCCTCGCTGTATAAGACGGTCTGCCTCTAACAATTCACATGAGACATACGGCAACGTTCCTTTCTTATAACATTCAATAGGCTCGTGTATACTCTGCGCCTCACCAAAATCTATCACGACTACAGTCCCCTCTTTGGTAGTACAAAGATTGTCGGCCTTGATATCGCGATGTGCAAAACCCATACTGTGCATATGCGCAAACACATCCGTCAAATCAAAAGCATGCTTGATGCATTGGAGCTCATCAATACCACCTTTTCCAGAAGCTATTTGATCTACTATATCACCCCCATCATACAAATCCATGGCCATTATTACTTCTCTGTTCATTGTATCCTCGATGTAATCGTGCACTACCGGCAGATTCCTATGTAGCCCAATAGCGGACAGAACGTTGTATTCGTGTTTCATTTGTGAGCGGTATGTCCAGCTCGACTTCTTCAGCGCAACGAACGTCTTATCGATGACATCCTCGGCGATGGAAACGATACACGTGGATCCCTGTTGAATTGGCTTTATACAGTTGTAGCGCGTAGAAGGGGTTTGGTATGTACGCCCAGTCATTGGAGGCAGAGTGGGTGTGATAGCTTCAGTATCAATGGTTGTAGCAGAGGCAACATCGTGCAATCTTTTATTAGATGCCATCGTGTTGTACTCCAAATTCCAAATCGCCTTGTCCACATTATCGAATGTGAAGACACTGCAGGCATTTTCAGATTGTGTATTATCGAACATTGTGAAATCTTAATTAAATTACTTTAGAAGGTGCGAAGGTATACGCAAGTAAGTCTACTAGTATACTGTCTGGTGTTGTTTGAAGCGGATAGGTCGTATATATATACATTTGAATTTGAGTTCCTATTCTTTGAGGTCAGTCAGTCCGTCCCAATCCGTCTGACCGTCACTCTCAAGTTTCGTCAATGTTGTTGGCGCCTGGCGGACGCCGGACTGGCGTTCAAAGGAAAATTACTTGAACTTTCCCAAAGCTATTTATTTTTAATTTTATGTATACCATCCTAAATTTTGGAATTCATGTGCGAGTACTGAGTTACCAGCATTACTTGTATATTCGCCGAATTGGGAAATCTGTGCTCATTGCTCTGTGGCTCACCGCACAGAGTCGCATACTCCATATCAGACTTCTTCTCCTGTCTTTCCGCTGATAAAAGTATTTAAGAAAAGAATGCAACAGATGCAGTGATCCGCCCAAGGTCCCAAGTCCCAAGTCCCGAGTCCCAACAGTCAAACCCACTGACCACAGTGGCAGAGGCCTAAAGAGTCACAAGTCACACCTCGCAACAAGTCAGAGTCTCACAGAAGACGGAGAGAGAGAGGAGTGACTGAGTGAGTGTCTTGAGTTCGTGAGTGAGAGACTCAGATACTCAGAGACTCAGAGACTCACAGACGTAGAGGACGAGAGACTCAAGAGTCTCTCAGAGGACAGAACTACTGTTGTCATTTCGCGCGGCCGCGCGGGAGAGACTGTCTCAGAGTCTCTGTCTGCTCAGAATCTCAGACTCAGAGTATCAGTCACTTGACTCTTTTTAAGTCTTAACTCCCAAGTCTCAAGTTCCAACAGTTTTTAACACCAAGTAACTCTCAACAAAAAGTTTGTCTGAGACTTCAGACTACATAGGGTGGAGCGTGCTGGGCGCTGGCTGCTGCCAGGAGGCTGAAGGGCCTGAGAGAGTGAGACCTGAAGCAGTGAAGCTCGAGAGACTGCAAGTCCGAGACTCTATCTGAGAGGCAAGCCCGAGGCCCCGGCTTAAACACAGCTATTGTTATTCTTTAATTAAAAAATAAAACAGCTATTGTTTTTTTGGGGGAATATGTTCAACTTTCCATGAAATAAATATGGACCGACTGATTGTTCATATATTTATTTATTTAGAAGGCAGTGCACTGATATTGATTTTTTGTTTTTGTTTTTTATTTTAGAAAAATAATATCTTCAATAACGCCCGGCCGGCTGACAGCCTGGTCACTGTCAGCCTCATGTCAGCCTCAGGCTGTTGCCCCTGTGTCAGGCTGTCAGTGACTCAGGTCTCAATGTCGATACTTTTTATTTAATTTTAAATCATCGGGGCTTTAAAAAACAATCCTAGAAAATCGAAAGACATTTCACGTTCACGTTCAACTTTTATTTTTAGTTACACTTTATGTAAGGGCAGGTACTAACGGTTCAAATTTTTCGTTCATGATTTTTGTCCAAGACACATTAGCCAATGAAATCACGCACAGTCTTGAAAGTTGAACGGAAATGCAAAATAGTCCCCCTACCATTCCGACACCATTTCGCACTTTCGTTCAAGTTTCAAGTTTTTTTGTTTTACTTAAACTCACGAAATCACAAAATTTATGTATTTCGACGGCAAAAATAGATTTTTTGGAGCCAATGAAAGACGACCACGAAAAAGCCGCTTTCGTGTGAAGTCCAAAAAAAATAATTCAACACCCGATGTGCAAAATACACAAACCACGTACACTTCGCACACACGTATACGAACGCGCACACATATATATATGCAATAGCATCTAGCTTCCAGTGTATACGTGATCGTTAATTTATTTCTTCGTAGTATCAAGTACCTCTATTATATGTAGCTATTACGCTGAAAGCAATAGCTCATATTTAATAGTACGTAATAATTCAAATATTGAACATTGAGCATTCAAAATTGTGATAGGGGCAAAACGCCCACCGGCCGATTCTCCTTCGGAAGTTATAAGCAATACATATAACTCTGCATATGATAAGCAGCAGCAAAAGTATGGTGGAAATGCCGTAGGCACGCCAACAAGTGCTATCGTTGATCAGTCGTCAACTGGGGGTACGGTTAATGTCTATCACGCTTAACATATGCCAACCACCACACCACACACAGGCACAACGCCGCATACATTCACCAGTATAGACACAACAACAAGCACACTATAGCAGGCCAGTGTGCATGAGTCTAATACATTCGCCAGTATAGACAACAATAAGCACACTATAGCAGGATAGTGTACACGAAGCAGCTCGAACATTGTATGTCTTTTTGTCTCTCCACTACCAGTTTTGCCATCAACAACGGCCATAATAAGTGATGATGAAGAGGTAGAGGATAATTAATCCAGCTTCGGACGTAGCGCTTCCGCTAGAATACAAAACCTTGTATAGTCCATTCTAAATATGTTTCTGAAAGACCTTCCTGGATCAGTTCCCCGGCAATCTGCTCGAATGATCGACAGGCACGGATTTTCATGAGGACCTAATGCTAGAGCGACTTTCAAAGTCATCGTCATATACCGCGGTGATAGCAAACATCAACGCGGCAATTACACTAGCGATTTTTCGCCTAATAACTACACTCATAGTGTATGTATCTACTGCAATAGTACAGCTAAAATTGTACACATATGAAGCAAAAATATATGAAGTATATCAAAATTTATTATTTATTTCTAGAAGCCTAAAAGCCTAAAAACAACCGGCATCACAAATATATTTGGCGCAAATATTTTACTCTGGCGGGATTTATTTTACTCCGAAAAAAAAGTACGTTAACTGCCTCTCATGAAGCGGTCAGGCCAAATAGTCCGGCCCTTCAGCCAGGGCCCAGGGCACAAAAATTTACTCCTTCGGCCTTGAATGTCTTGAATATGAACAAAATAAATTGAACCGTTAGCACTCGCCCTTAAACATGACCCATAAAAGCTTAAAAAATGGTCCTATAAATAGCATTTTTAAAAGATTGACATTCCCGGCAACGGGATGGCCAGTAGCCGTCGCCCGTCAGGCGGCAGCCGTTAAGCGGTCAGACGGTCAGGAAAAACTCTCAGGATTCAGAGCACGGGAGTCAGGAGTCATCCGGAGAGTAGCAATATATCATATTTGGGATATTGTTTTAAATGAGTAAAATAGCAGGAGGAAAAAGTAAAAAATAGGATCCAAAATTTATAGATTATCTCATTTATTATTTATATTTTTTGAAATACCTATACATATTTGTTTTTGTAAACCAGAACAAAAAGAGATATAAAAATATAAGTTTTATGCCTCAAAGTTTGAAAATTTAGAAATATGAAATAATCAGTTCTATTGTGGATACACTACAGCCATATTTAAAAATAAATTTCTGCGAAAAGTATGACAATTTCGGACATATTTATCAAAACGATGAAATATGTATTAGTATTTGGAGCCTCGAGGATTGTTAGGTTCAAGAGATATGAATTATTTTAAAAATATAAAGTTCAAGCACTGTATTTATTTAGTGCTCTAATCTCTTGCACATGCAATAATTATTTCAATAATTCTGGACATAAAATATGAAATATGTGTTTTAGAATTATAATACAAAGGGTACCTAACTACCTATACTGCTATACACCACAGATTTTTACTCACAAGAAGAAGAGAGGGTCAAATAGAGACTATGAGAGACTGACTGTCAGTGTCAGTGTCAGAGTGCACAGTTTCTTATTGATTAAAAAAAAACAATATTGAATATATAAATAGTATTGAATTAAGTACACTTTCTACTACAGAGTTTAGTGAGTGACTCATTGTGAGAGTGTGAGGCAAAAGCAAGAACACATACTGTACCATTCTTGACTCTCGAGAGTAAACTTCGTGACTTACATATATATTGAACTATTGTTGATTATTCAGTTCTAAAAATATAACATTTGTTGTTTTGATTTTGTTTTCAAAAAAACAAAACAAATTAGAAATAGTATTTCATATTTGCACACATAGCCTCATAGGCCTAATAGGTTCATAACCCATAGGCGATAGGTACATAACCCATAGCTTCCTTCCCAGCTTCCCAGTCCCAGCCTCCCAGGGCGTCTGTGCTAGCCTTCTATGTATTATTTATGATATTGCATATTTGATAAAATAATACATGTTTATTTTGTTTTTGACTTTTTGTATTTGTTTTTTTTGTATTTTTTAAACATTCTGTTTGTACAACATTCTGTTCTATTTTCAGATGGCTTTGAACATTCTTTATTTTGTTTCTATTTTTATTTTTATTCTTCAATTTTATTTTTTAATGCAAAACCACAGTCCACATGTGTATTTCTGATTTTCATCTGATCGGATCGGTATGTATTGTAAAAAAAGTCTCATGTGACAATATTAACCACATTTTTTAGTTTATTTTCTTCTTCCATTTGTGTATTTTTTTTTCCCAAATTATTGCATACACAGTGACAGACGAGGGAATAGTGTATGTGTACCGTGTGGTGTGTACACTGTAGAGTACTGTAGCTAGTAAATAGTATTTACTATAGTAGTCTGTACTCTGTAGTCACTTTACTGAGCTACCATGTCATTATTATGTAACGATCTGTACGTTTTCTTATTGCATTTTGGGAAGCACATGATTCTTTTTTTCTTAATTAAGAATCTGAACCCAATTCCTATTAATCCTTTACCCAAAATCGGCAGAATCCAAAACTTTAACCCATTTTTTTTTTTCGCTACGTGATTATTAATTAAGAATAAGATACTAATCGTGTCAAAGCGGTGGTACTTAATAATAAATTCCTCATGCGTACTTCCTATTTCTTAATTAAGCCAATTTTTTGTTTCAAGATAATTTCTTAATAATGAACGACATATTAAGTGAGATAACCTTCATATTTCTTAAAAAATATTATTTGGCGCTTGTGTACACGACTACACATGTGATGAAGATCTTACCACTACGAATAAATAATTAAATACATACTAAAATACAACTTTAACAGACCACAACTTCAAAGCTGTGCTCAGTATAAATCATCAATAACTATTCACAACGAACAAGTAGGACAAGATTATAGCATGGCCAGTGGACGAAATGTGCAAACACCTGGCATTCTATTATCGTGATTTATAAACGTGAACATGAAACAGTGATTGAAATGAACATGTGTGGAATTGCGATCTTAAAATAGTGCAAACATCTGTCATTCTAATAACATTATATCTTTTGCTTATGTTTTTTATTCGTGATTTATAAACTGTGAACATGAACCAGTGATAGAAGTGAACATGTGTGAATTCAGGATTGTGATGATGGATTGATGGCAGGTAAATATAACATGATACAATTTTTTGTTTTAGAATATAGTAGTAAGTATCGACCAAATAAATAATTGGTAGATCATAGTGCTACCTTTTTCCAAAAGGTTGATCGTTGGAATCACACCTTTTCGCGAATATAGACATGATGTGATCAGCTATGTATACATAACTTGCAACAATGTTGGAACTATTTATATCGGACCTTTATGTACGATTTGGACCCAATTTGATGTATGTAAATCAATTTAGAACAATTTCAACCAAAAGACGGGGCTAGGGTCCATAAAGCATTATAGCACACTTTTGTCAGGACAGAAAGATATCTTGAATCGTCACTTTCACTCTTTTGAAATAGCTACTGATAAGCACACATACTATATACATATAGTACGGCATACAACGAACTTAGGGGATGAATAATAGGCTTATAATCCTGCTGTAGCATATTTCAGATAAAGTGTAGTTGCAACCTTTTGTCAAAAGGTTGATCATAGTACTACCTTTTCAGTAAAAAGGTAGATTGACATTAATGCATCTATTTAGGTATGTGAGTATGCATATATTGTATATATATATATATATATATATATATATATATATATATATATATATATATGATCTCCATAGTGGCCATTGCCATTGTTCTATAAATGCGGTGCGACATTGTATTTGAACCGGTAGGGATTCCAATCGGTTCAAATACGATGTCGTATTGCAACTATAAAATAAGTACCGGTTCTTAAAATTTCTTCAGATATCGGTATACATGAATTTTAATAATTCTTGAAATTTTTAAAAAGATATCATACACGATTCTTAATAAGTCTATAACCTGCCTTAATCCTTCTTTCTTAATTAAGAAATAGAATATTTCTTAATGGCCCAAAATTGCGCTGCATACTTCATAATTCCCAATTCTCAATTTGCTCACCATGCATAAATCTTAAATTTTCAAATTCTGGAATGTGCCTTAATACGTATTTCTTACAAAAATTACGGCAATTATTTTACTTAATTTTTTTTCGTAATAATGACATGGTAGGTCACTCACTACAGTCAACAGCGTACTCCGTACAACACAGTAAAAAACACAGTGTACACTGACAACACTGTACACTATTTTGTAATTATTTTATTCGTCCTAATAATTGAAAACTGAATACAGCGTACAAATGGTTTGTTATTATTGGAGGATCACAACATCTATACTAAGAGTAAATACATAGAAGACTGATAATAACTTTTTTGCTCTTCTCAGTTATTCGGTATTTACATAGTGCGTAAGGTCAAGGACACTCACAACACACAAGAGGTATTATAGCTGGACCTGGAGTCCTGCGCGCTGGTAGTTTATTCATTAATTTTTGGTGCGTTTTTATTAGTTGTATACCAAAGAAGACTATGAGTCACCGAATACAGCGAAAGCAATCCTCTTCTAATATAGTTCGAGAGAGGTTGGGTCAAGGGGCAGGCCGGTAGGGTAATCGACGCCATAATAATAGAAGCGACTTAAAAAATCAGCCGTCAAATCGATGGTGCAGGCTCTGTCGCTCCCAGCCTCCCACTCACTCCTAAATCTGTTTTCTACATATTACTACCACATGCTCACACATATGTGTGCGGTGATGCTTCGGTGATGCTTCTAAGGATTACAATTATTGTCAAATGCCTATACATACCTCTGTGCAGGTAATTAGTTGCCTGCATAGATTATGTACAATACAATATCAAGCTGCTTTTAACATCATCACTAAAATTTACGTCCTTGTTTATACACGCAGGAAGGAGTTGGTTGTGTGGAAGGAGTGCGCCAATTTCTAAGTACGCAAATCACATAAGAAAACACAAATGTGCGCATATTTGAAAATTGATATTCAGAGTCTAGGCATAAAAAAAAAGTAAGAAAAACAGTACTTAACTATACGTGCGCATATATGAGTATACTGCAGGTATGAGAATAGTATATGAGTGCGCCGTTCAACGTGGTTACTATTTTTCTGTGGCTAGTGAGTCTTGTATATATGTAAAATTTGCAACAAATCGATATATGTATATATATATATATATGTAATTATATATATATATGTATATATATATATATATATATATATACATATATGCATATATATATTTATATATATATATATATGGCATAGATATGGATATGGATATGGATGGATATGGATATATATGTATATATAGCATTATATATATATATACAATATATATATAATATATAATATAATATATATTAATAATAATAATATACATATAATATATATGTAATATAATATCTATGTATCTATATATATATGTATATACATATGTATATAATAATACATAATAATATATATATATGGTTATCTACAGCTAAAGGGAGGGATGATTTGCCAGATCGTTATGTATGTATGTAATATGTAGCAATAATAATATATATTAATTCCAATACATGTATAATAATATAAAATATGCATATGTATATATCATATATATATATGGATATGTATATAATAATGTTAATAATATTGATGCATGATGATGATATTGATGTTGTGCAATAACGTATTGATATGTATGCAATGCGTGCCATCTATATATACATCTATATATATATAATATACATATCCCAATAATGCATCCATATATTGATTGATGACGGTGTTGTTGTGTGTTGTTGTTGATTGGTATGATATGATTATGCCGTATATTATGCAATGCGGATTATATGATTGTAGCGATGTATGTATGCAATAATATATGTAATATGTAATAATATAATATTATATATAAAATCCAACCAATGGATAATGTATGTATGCCAATAATATATACATAATGTATACGTATATGGATAATATGCATAAACCTGAAATATATGCCATATGTGGCATATATAATAACCACATGCATAATAATAGCCAATATGTAACATATAATATATATGTAATATAATAATATGCATTATGTGGATACATGTATTTCAATATATTAATACATGGATAATATAGCATGTAATAACAACATACAATAATAATAATAATAATATGGTAACAACTATATGTAATATTATTGTATGTATGGCATACACTTATAATGTGTGTACATAGCCAGCCATATGTATAATAATAATAATAATAATATGTGGTATATTTATGTATGATAATGTCTGCATATTATCTGCATATACATGCATGTATTATAGATATATCAAATGTAATATGTCATGTATCCAATAATGTATACATGTAATACACATATATCAATAATAACCAATATATGTAATATGTATATATGTATAATATAACATATATGCAATACATACAATATTATGATATGCTGTAATAATATGTATGTAACACATAGCATATTATATGTATGATATGTGTATGTATGTAGCCAATAATAATAGCATAATAACATAATGTTTCAATAATAATAATACGTATGTGTTAATAATGTTGGATATAATGATGATGATAATGATGATGTTGATTGTATTTGATGTTCACATTTTGTTATTGATTGTGGTTGGTGATGTTGGATGGATAATATACAATATGATGATCTGTAATCTGTGTCTGACATCCAATGGCATTGCAATATGTATTATGTGTGCAGCCACATAATAATGTAATTACGTTGTATTATTACCATGTTGTAATAATAATATGTATATATGTAATAATAATATAACCATAACTGTAATAGCCGCATAATAATAATAATAATATGTAATACCATAATAGCAATAATAATGTATAATATAATATGTATAATCATTGTTGCATGTAATAATAATAATAATATAATAATATAATAATATAATATCAATAATAATAATAATAATAATAATATAATATAATATACAATAATATGTATTATAATAATAATAATATATATATCTAATCAACATATATGTTATATTGACAATGTTGGCGTACATGTTTGTACAATGACATTAATGTTGCAAAATGCATAATAGCCTGTATAATAATAATAATATTAATAATATGTACGTAATAATAGACAATGGTAATAATGTGCAATGACAACATGTAATACGTATTATGGCCAATAATAATAATAATGTAATAAGCATATATAATAATAATGCATAATATTAATAATATGTAACCATGATCACACATGTGGCGACCGATGATAATGTGTGTAATGAATAGTATGTGACATGAATAATGGCAATGCAATGATACATGTGCGTATACAACAATAATGGCATTAATAACCAACAATAAATGATGGTGGCCAATATGTATTTGGCATGTATTTATATATGTGTATGCATGTAGCATGTGTATAATATATAATAATGTATATAATAATAGCTTCATACCAGCACAATAACCATAATAATACATAACCAATATTATGATATTGGTATAATGTGACATATGATGTATATGCATATACAATATTGTACATGTAATAATATGTATTTGATGTAATATGCCAATATATATATATATATATATGCATATATATATATGATAATATGTAATAATATAATATATATATAATAATAATATATATACATATATCAATGTCATACATATATATTATATACATATATATATATATATATATATATATATATATATATATGCTCATATATATAATATACATGATGTGTGTGTGTGTTTTGTGTGATGCGTGTGCCAAAAAATATATATAATGACATTGTCTATTAATATATGTGTGTTTGTCGGTATATATATATGCGTTGTGTATTGTGCGTGTGCGTGTGTGCGTGTGCAGTGTGTGTGTGGCGTGTGTGTGTGTGTGCGTGTGTGTGCGTGTATGTGGGCAAGTGTGCGTATATGCACACGTGCGTGTGTGATGAGTGAGTGTGTGCATATTGCATGTGTGTGTGTGTGAGTGTGTGCACGTGCACGTTATGTGTGTGTGTGCGTGTTTGTGCGTTTATACAAATAGATATCGTTGTGTATAACGGGCTTTTTCTTTTTGAATATATGGGTCATAGGCGTGAAAATTTTGGAATCATATATAGTTCAATTTTTCTGCAGCGCTTGCTTTGCCAGTCTTATTACTTCGTCTCTCGCCGTATCGTTATCGTTCGCAGTCTCGGTGATCCCACCATTTGATTTCGGTCCGCGCACCTTTTGCAGCAAAGCAGCAACTTCTTTCTCGCCAAATTTGACATCTGTCAATCCAGCTTTATCGTCCGTACCCGGACCGGAAAAGTCTGTTTCGCCAGCCGTGTTGTTGAGTATAATCATACACCGTGGTGATCAAGCTTAAGCCCTCTAGAAATGTAGTAGAGTTCGAAAAATATAAATTTATACAGTCAACCAAGTCAAGAGAGACCTAGAAGCAAGTATTTTGCCTGTGTTTCACAAACTGGCTTTTTTTACTTTTTCCATAGAGGTTTGGTACAATTTGTTGAAATGTATTGAGCATAAAAAATCAAAAACTGGACTTTTTGATAAAACATTCAGCCAGATTGCGCCAAACACTGTATGTTCTCCGAAACGTCCAGTTCTTATAGGCCATAAGAGAAATCTGATTGGTCAGGGCTGGGACATTGGTTTGAACATTTTTCAAAATGTTCCCACAAGATAATGGTAATCTTATATATGTATGTATGTAAATATGTATGTATGCCAGTCGTATGTAAATAGCAGTCTTAGTGGGGGAAATTTCAAATGTCAGTAATAATGAAGGTAGCCTTAAATGTGAATAAAAAATATATGAAACAGTTCTAAATACCGCCGTCCGTTTTTGCTTTCTTTCTAACAAGCTTTAGTACCGAACTACCTACGATATGTCTGAACTAACTGCTGTTCTCTCTCTGGTAAATAAATATTGCATCTTCCACAATCCCGAGTTTTCCCCACTGTGGACCAAGAGCCCAAAGACAGTGCTGGACAAGGGTCGCCGTATTCTTTTTCAAAAAAAGTATCATGTTTCAAATAAATAAAATTGTAGTACTATATATGTATCGTTAAAACACCATACTTGAAGAGTCCAGCATCTCGAGTGTTCCGTGCATACAGTCGTCGGCTATAAAAGTAAATCAAACACAGTCAAGTTTATAAAAGATGTTACCTTTATCATTATTAAGGACTGCGCAGAACCATCCCATGCTGGTGGAACTGAAGAATGGGGAAACATACAACGGCCACTTGGTCAACTGCGATAGTTGGATGAACATCATTTTGCGAGAAGTGATTTGTACATCGAAGGTGTGTTGTTTTTTTGTGCGTTTTTTGTTTAGTTACGACCAGATCAGATCCTTACTGGATTTTGGAACATCATTGGTAATGTAGAAACCCCACTTCTATATATATATCCCAAAGAATAGAAATACATATATTTTTGTAAGACACTTCAGACACAGACACAAACACACACACACACACACACATATATATATATATATATATATATATATATATATATATATATATATATATATATATATATATATATATATATATATATATATATATATATATATATATAAACATATACATATTTTATATATTTATAGTATATGTGTGTGTGTAGGACACGTAAGGCAATATATATCGTCCATCTAAACACGCACAACACGCATATATATATATATATATTATTAATAGATATGATGTATATAATATGTATTATATGTTATATTATATACATACATACATATGTATATGTATATATGCATACATAATGTGTGTTTTTGTGGTTTGTGTCTTTGCATCCATATACAAAACATAGTCCATATATTATATACATATATATATACATATATATATATACATAATGCATGTTTATTTTATGCATCCATATTATATCATATATATATTTACATACGTATGCATTTCATGCATCCATATTATTATTATATATATATATATTACATATTATATACATATTATTATATATATATCATATATATATATATAACAATACACATTTATATTATTTTATAATTGTACGTCCATGCATTACATATGTTTAAAATAATAT
>LUCW03001755.1:35000-63408 GCA_001586965.3 Sphaeroforma sirkka
GCTGTAATAATTTATGATGATTTTATCCTGTGAAATGAGCGGTTTAGACTTTTTAGCGAGGTTGAGGGCAGGACTAGTGTGGACCTGACTGACTGACTCGGAGAGGGTTGGGAACTGGTGACCCATGGGCCACGGGGTATTACGGTATCCTTTACAATCATTCACAGATACCAAACGTGAGAGAAACATTTCAGATTCGAAGCTTTTATATACATAGCTGCCGGCTTAGGGTTGTCGAATCGGAGATATAGGTCACTGCACAGGCTAACGTTTACAGCCAGATTTGCATTTACTTATTATAGGAAACCTCAGTTGAGATCTACTTATTCCGATTTGCCAGACAAGCGTGGGGCTTTTTTACTTTTCTCAATAAGGTATGCGATTACTGTCGTCGAATTGAAGTTTCCGGTTTCAAGGATTTGAATAATCCAGACGATACAACAACTCTTTGTCTAGTGGTCGTTTGAAATCGTTTATTATCAGTATGTATGATATATCTGTGCATGCACTTCGAAGATTGTATACAATATCACTTTCACTAAGTATTCCGTACACTTTTCTGGCACCAGCACTTGCTTCTAAATCAGTCTCGTAGTAGTACACTTGTAATGGTTTTGTGTTACTTCAAGGTTGCAGTTCACTCAGCGCTATTTTCGTTTATATGTATATTATATTCTTATCTAGTGTATTGGACCATACATGTATAATGATTATTATTGCGGTTGGTCTATGATCTGATCGCTCGGCACGTGTGACTCCACAATACCTTTCCGCTCCACTTGGAATTGTGTGAATTTATACCTCAATTATATTAATGTCTTGAACGCTGATCATCTGCTCTACGTTTATCTGTGGTTGTGTGTGCAAACATACCCTTGCAATTTTACAAATTGTACAAACTTTTATACTTTTGCGTACCGATGTCTCTATCTAAAGGTACCCGGGTATGCGTGAAGTTATCTGTACTTATCGATCAAGTGTCTGTTTGTATTGATCTGTGTCTCTGAAACATTTTTGCTTCAATGTGTCATTATAGTTTTTTCATATACTATTTGAAATGTTCTCATCTATATTCATAAGCACTAATGCCCCGCGCCAAAGCACATGTTTGATATTATGAATATACCACGCCTTTCAAATGTAGAGCATGGGCCAGTAGGATGTCGCTTAGTATCGTTCTTTAACGTGTACTGCGTTGTTTATTGTCCAGGATTGTTCGCTACATCGTGACTTAAAATATTTATATTTATGGTGTTTATGTGTATTTTCATCACAGAAATAAGTTTGCTAATTGATTTTTGATTTTTGGTAGTAGGCATTGGTAACACGGCAGACGAAGCACAGTTAATGAGACAGGAAGACATCAAAACCCTTGCTGTCATATACCATTGTCGTTTCTTAAGCGACTCTATGGTTGACAAGTCCTGTACACGTTTGGATTCATTTGGATTCCGTTCTCACACATACTCACCCAACGGAGCCTGTTTTTCACAACGTCGTTGTCCATGTGCACCAACTTCTACACTGCCTCCTATAGCATATCTTGTATGTGACGACCTAGTAGTCGCTAGACTGGCGTTATGATAAGAAAACGTACGTGCACATAAAATGTAATTAGTTCTGTGCTGCCCATCCAAGGTTTGTGGAATTGTACGAACCAAGCACTATAATAGCTTATCTCCCCGTACTTAAGCATAGTCTGCGATTCTTTACTTACAGATATATACTCCATCATGAGCATAGTTACGTTCTTGGAGCACACGCTCTCCGCGAACGACAATGACCGTATCCAGGCCACACAGTACCTCGAGCAAGCAGCTGAGGCCAACTTGGCTGAGTTATTAAAGGCTCTGGCCGAGGTGATACAGAGTGACAATGTGCCGGAAGGGCCCAGACAAGCCGCATGTATTAGTTTCAAAAATCACCTCACAAGCAAGGACGAGACCAAGAAGCATTTTAATCAACAGCGATGGTTACACCTTGAGCCTCAGGTGCGAGCACATATTAAGAACATAATCCTGCTATCACTCAAGACACCCAACACCCGAGTGGGTGCCCAAGCCGCTCAGGCGGTGAGTGCTATTGCACAGACGGAGTTGCCCCAGTCGCAATGGCCTGAGCTGATCCCCAGTTTGCTGCAGAACTGCACCGACCCACAGTCCCCCACACCCACAAAGCAGAACACGCTAGAGACGGTAGGGTTTATCTGTGAGGAGATCGACCCTATGGTGCTTAAGCAGTACTCTAACGATATACTCACGGCGATCGTGAACGGTATGCGCAAGGACGAGCCCAGTATGGATGTGCGCTTGGCCGCGACCCGAGCGATGTTGAACTCGGTGGACTTTGTGAAGACAAACATGTCCAATGAAGCAGAGAGGAATTACATCATGCAGGTCGTATGCGAGACCACACAGACACAGGGCAACGTACAGCTGCGTGTGCGTGCGATGGAGTGTCTCAACCGTATCGTACAGCTATACTACGAATTTATGAAAGTGTATATGCAGGAGGCTCTGTTCCAGCTGACACTGCAAGCCATGAGGGAGGACGAAGACGAAGTGTGTCTGCAGGCGATTGAGTTCTGGTCCACGGTGTGCGACGAGGAGATGGAGATTGAGATGGGCATGCTGGATGCCCAAGAACGTAATTACGAGCCAGAGAGGGTCAGCCAATACTATGCGCGAGGTGCACTCCCCCACCTGGTAGCTATTCTGACCGAGTTGCTGTGCAAACAGGATGAGAGCGATGACGATGCCGATGCATGGAACGTGGCTACGGCGTCAGGAGTGTGTCTGTCTCTGCTGTCTAACTGCTGTCGCTCAGATATTGTAGCGCCCATGCGTCCCTTTATTCTGGGTAACATCACAAACGCCTCGTGGCACCAGCGTGAGGCTGCTGTGCTGGCGCTGGGATGTATCCTAGAGGGTCCTGATGAGTCGCATTTGGAGGACATAGTGAGCTCGTGCATGTCTGTGCTTACACAGCTGATGGCGGACCCGAAGGTACAGGTCAGAGACACTTGTGGGTGGACTATCGGACGCGTGTTCGAGTACCTGCCGCACGTTGTGCTCTCCGAGAATACGAATATGAATCCCCTCATCCAGGCACTTGGAAGTGGTATGTCGCTATGTTCGTGTTTGTTAATCGTTCGTTCTCGCGGTCAGTTTTAGTGCCTGTAGTACAAGTTTAGCTGTGGTTGGGCGCTGTCCTTTTATAGATGTGTTTCATCGCGTGTCAATTTTATTTTGGTTTAGCTATCTCCATATTGGGCACAAACATCCAACTCATCCCAATATATATATATATATATTACTACAGCACTGCAAGATGTCCCGCGTGTGGCCAACAATGTGTGCTGGACGATCAAGGCCTTAGCCGATGCCGCGTATGACACCGCTTCTGCACACTCCGATTCCGATGACGTCGAGACGTACACACTATCCCCATGCTTCGAGGTATGCACTATACCTGACTGTTCTGCTTACATTGATATCTGCGGGATCAGAACACTGTAATGGCTTTCAATTCAAACTTGTGAATACAATTTATATTTGACGTGCGTTAATAACACGCTGTAACCTTACCTGCAGTCGATAGTGCATGTGTCAGGTTGAGAGTAAGCGCCTGAATTCTGTCGGTGTGCCGCAATATTTTTTGACCGCGTTGTATTTGTCTCTATCATGCGGGCTCTGGTTTTCTAGATCAAAAAAATAGTTGCTTGCTGTATCTATATGCACAATCATCGCGACTAATGAATATAACTCGGGTGGCTAGTTTATAGATTCGATTATCTTTAGGGAGAAACTTAGACCCGCGAATAGTAAATAAACCCAAACAGAGTAAAACTATACTATACCGGAATAGCGCTGTATGGTTTGGTGCTGATCACACAGTATCAGATTTTTAAAGCGTTTCGAGTAGAACTTAATCGGTTGCTTGTATATCAAAAAGGTTGCCTTCATGCATTGCGCGATGAGATGAGGGGCTGATTTCGAGTACTGATACTTCTTGGGTGTTAAAATGAGGATTTTAAGTCGTGGGTCCGCTTTTTACTCATCATCGCGATTGTATCAATAAATCTTTACAGAGTTTGGTGCAGGAGCTGTTGAAGACCACAGAACGTCCCGACGCCAACAACCAACTTCGTGTAGCCGCGTACGAGTGTCTCAACACTGTAATTCAGACGGCACCAAATGACTGTTATACTTATATCATTCAAACCACTGTCAGCATCATGGGACGATTGGAGAAGGCTTTGTTACCACATGACCAGGTACGTACCTTACGAGTGTCTCGACTTGACACGTTCAGTATAGAGTAGTGTTGGTTGATATTCTGGTTTTCACGGCTGGCGACGTAACAACAACATATGTGTAATGTCTCGTCGCGCTTGAATGTATATTATCAAAGAATGCATAATTTTTGTCAATGCAAGTCGGTATCTACGTATCGATGGAGGCTGACATGGGTATCTCTTGGAAAACAAAAGTGTTTGAGTATGCGCAAAGGGTGACAGTGACTGGAACCAAACTGTATATGCATTCAAATTCAATCCGAAGTTTTGTCTGCGAATGCAACAACTCATGCAATTCATGTAGTAGTCATGTGTCGTTGTGTGGGTGGGTTTATACATAATATATTAAGCTGTAGTCTCGAATTGTTTTATCTGCAGCACTTGGATCATTCCTTCCTACGTGGCCTTTTCAATCAGCCATATCTAACTATTTTCGTCACTTCATACACCAATCCACTTTCGCACAGCTGCACAGCCAGGACAAGCAAGTGCACACCGAAGTTCAAGGTCTGCTGTGTGCTTCTCTCTGTGCACTCATCAACAAACTGCATCGTGAGGATCTGATGAAAATATCTGATCAGGTGATGCAGATCTTGTTGGTCATGCTACGCACAACCGACGCCCAGGGTGTGCACGAGGATGCGCTCAACGCAATTAGCGGTCTTATCTCCCAGTTGGAAGAGGACTTTGAGAAGTACATGGAGCATTTCAAGCCATTCCTATTGGCCGGTATTGTGTCGAGCGACTATGCGATTGGCTGTCAGAGTGTGGGTATGACGGGAGACATCGCTCGCGCCCTGGGTAGCAATGCACAGAAGTACACGGACGAGCTCATGAATCAGCTGTTACAGGCTTTGAACATGTCTACCTTGCCCCGCAATGTGCGACCGGATATTCTGTCTGCATTCGGTGATATTGCTACGAGCATCGGCCCGTCTTTTGAAAAATATCTGCCTTTCGTCATGCCCATCCTGGTGGACGCGTCGAATGTCCCTGCGCCACAAAACCAGGTAAACAATGATAAAAAGTTATTGTCATTGATTCCCGTTGGTTGAGTTTTCATTTATCGGTAGTCTAGAGACGTTGTATTAGCTTTGTTCAATTTTTGTTTACAGGAGACCTATCGATGTGCAATTGTGCCCAAATGGTATATGAATTGGTGAGTGTCGCCTATGCTCTTTGTGCCCTTGTTACTCGCAATGAATCCCGTGGCTTCATGACCCATCAGAGGCGATGAAAGTGCATTCATTTTGTGTGCACCATAGACGCTTACAGCCTCTTTCTTTTTCGTATCTTCACTTAACCACGTATAATTAATGCGAACGTGTTCTCTTACCCCAGAATGACTATGATGAGATTGAGTACGTCAACATGCTGCGCGATAGCACACTGGAGGCTTTCGCCGGTATCTTCGTTGCGATGAGAGGACATCCAGACACTGTCAGCCAGTACGTGGCACATGTGGCCTCGTTTATGTGCATATGCGCTAACGACATTAACCACACCGACACGATGATTAAGGTGATCATCGGCATTTTGGGGTATGTTACATCTCTCTTTTTATCAGTTTGTGTTGGAAGTAGAATGTTGTGCTTGTGTTGTATTCTGTAGTACCTCGGAGTGTCGGAGAAGCGCTAGTTATGTAGTATTTTTATTGCGCAAGCCGTACCGTTATGGCGGTTCTTATGGATTTTTAATTAGGCTGCATTTCATTGTTCCACAGAGATTTGACGGACATGTACGGAGATCAGATGAAGCCCACACTTGAACAGGCTTGGGTACAGCCTGTCTTGTACAAAGCCTCCAAGAGTAATTGTTCACTGACGAAGAACACGGTTGAGTGGGCTGGACAGCTGATACAAAAGGTTCTCAGGGAGAATTAGTATTTATAACTTTATTTAGCAAATACGCAAGTCAATTACCTGCGTGCGTCAACTTGGGACGTGCCACTGGGAATTGGCTGTGAAATACATATATCATCATTATCATCGGCATGCACTCCCGCCTCACACATACGCATCCACCTCCTACTCATTTCTCACCACAGAACATGTAGTCGGGTGTAGATTAGTCTCTGCCCCGTGTTACGCATACACATCCCACAGACCGTACCATTCCACGCGCACTAAGGTATATATGAACATAGCACCGTTACTATACCACATACACTTGGTTCCGTTCGTTGCGCTCACTCTATAGGCTCCAGTGCTGCTATACAGTTGCCTCTTGAGTTGAACGGCGTTAGCCTTCGCCACATACACGCCAGTGTAAGTCACGCACAAGTTGTGATCATGGCTGGTGGTGATTGGGATGAGATGATAAGTACGATGTAGGTTTTTACGTTGATAGTCGAGAACTTCTTCGTAACCTTTTACTTTGTAAACGGATTAGACAGCCTGCAGTCAAGGCAACCGTTCTTACCTTTGTGTTTGAACTAGTATTTGCTGAGTCGGTACATGCATACTTCGAGGCTAACCAAGACTGTTGGGATTGTGAGCTATAGTATATAGTCGGTTGCGATACGACGACATATATATATAGTCTCCAATGCAATGTATGGTTTGTTGGGCTTGCTTTGAACACCGTACCCCATGTTTGATAGAAAGTGGATAGAATCAACAAAACAACAGTAGTGAACATAAGAGTATTCTGTGAGACTCGGACCTCAACTGCTGAAGGCGATTTGTAGTTTTGAGAATGCACACATACAACCCCCGCACGCATCGCACACGCACGCAACTGAGCTACCAAACTAGAAGTGGGCTAATAGAGAGTATCGTTTTCTTTTCGAATTCGATTCGCTTAAATTACGCCTGCATTATTTAAATGTAACTGCGAAGAGACATGTAGTAACGCAGTTGTGATTAAATAAAGGGTGAGATTCCCTTGCTACAGAAACCTCCGTATTCTTCTCGAAACTGATCCCCATAAAATATGCCAGCATTCATTTAAAAATGTCATGTAACTACGAAGAGTAAGAAGTATCGCTTAAACTACGCCTGCATTCATTTAAATGTAACAGCGCAGAAATTAATAATAGTGGTACATTTATGATTGAATAAAAATTGAGATTCCCTGACTTAGGTAATCGCAACTTTAAGACCCCTTTCGCTCCTGCTTCTGTTAAGTATACAATAATTAGTACTAATGTATCAGTTTGAAAATCGTCATGTAATATAAGTGCTTAGCGTATAACGTAAAATCAAAAGTGCGTATTTCACAGTAATATCGTAACTGACGTTAAATTGAAATCATCTGGCAGACTCGACAAATCTACTGGGCGGGTCTTAAACCTAAAATCAAACGTAGACTCGAAAAACGGACATTGATAATATGGCAGTTGAACTTTTTATCCTGCAAGGGTATATAAAGATATGTCTAAGATGAGAATTGAAGCTAGAGATGAATCGAAAGAAGTTTACCACTGTACAAGGAAAGAATATCTGAGGATATTGTAGAAGTAGATTAGACTGCAGGATTCTGACCCATTTCGAGTAATGACCTGGTGTACTTCATTAGGTTCTAGTTAACTGCTGTCTGAGCTCATTCCTCTTAACAGACTTTATACATGAAGCCTTTTAATATTTGATTAAGCCCGTCTAAAACCAAAAAGAGATTTTCGACCCTAATTTGATCTTCAGACTTAGCCGGATTGGATCGTATTCCCTGGCTTAATTCTTAATCACCGATGTGATTCCTCAAAGAGAACATACTTGTATTATCTTAGCTGTATCTCTTTCGTATGGATATTTCGTGGACTACATAAATCATATTTGCTCGATGGGTATCCGCATAGCGCGAGTTTTAATATCATAAGCTCAATTGACTTGTACCCTCCAATGGTTATTCCTTGTATAGAATGAATCGAGTTTGCTTTGGCTACCCGTACGGGGAGACTAACCCTTGAGAATTTCTTGCAATCACAGCGGAGCAAATGTTGCCCTACATAACAGCGGAGCAAATGTTGCCCTACAACTCTCGAGTCATCATTTACTTGCTCTGGTATGAATGCTTTACAATTGTAATCCACCATCTCGATCATGACCACAAGTTTATACATGACATTGCTGATGACACCCCTGAATTGATTGGCAAGCCTCATTTTCGCAAAATCATTAACGGTTAGCTTAGCCATCATGCCAATGGCTAATTAATTTACCTCCGGTATTGCTCCGGTCAAACCAAGTGTTCTAATATTCCTCACATAAGTTTGCTTACCTTCAACTTTTTCGCCCGCATAGTATACCCTTCAGAAAAATTATCCATCATACATTTTACGTTGTACGTGTCTCTGTCTCGAATATAGCATGTTGTAAATATGGTAGTATCATCCTTGATGTAACTTTTATCATATTCTGTGCGTCCCACTAGCTTTTAGTTCTGCTCACCTAGAAGGTTAAAATGCCGTATTCAGGGCGACACCATCTTCTGCTGCATCAGCGCATCAGTCAGTAGGGCCCTCCGAATTTTATTTCACAGGTTTATCTGTTTACCAATATTCGTATAATTCTGCTTTAAATCGCCTACTAGACCTACAGCAGAAAGACGACGTGCAATTGGTATGTCGTCCTTAGAATTCATCCTGTTATACAATATTTCACCACACCGATGGCAGGAGTGGCTGTGCATTGCTTCCCACCTCAACCAAAGATACGTATTCCCTGGTCAAGCGACTGAATAAGGCTAACCAATCCATTGCAAATCCACCTACAATACCAGCTGCTGCACTGTTAATGCTTGTGGGCGACGAGTACGAAGCATCGGACTCGATTTTTGCTAGGCTATCCGTGTAAAGTTTGAAATAAGCCTTTAAACAGTTCTGTGTATAACAACAGTTAATCTCAACTGCTTGGTCCTGCCTATTAGAAGAAGTTCTAATACGCTGTTCTTATAATTCGATGCACGTCAGATGATGAAAATATACTTGAAAGTAAACGTATCGTTTTGGCCGGTATTCGTTCTTACACCTCTAGGCAGACACAATGGTTCATCGGCTTTATAAAATAGAATATCATACTTCTTCCCAAAGTTACGCAAATCTCGTCAAATGTTCTATCGCCAAATCAATCCCCATGCATGCTCAGTATTTACGCTATGTATTGCTGCCTCGGTGAAATTTTTAACACCTGATTCTCCGTCTACACCAGGCTATTTTCCGCAAAGAGGGCATTATTATCTTCTTCCCGAAACAAATCTACTGTCGCCATTTTTGTGTAATCGCTGGTGTGAACATTGGTTGCGGTATCTTTAGTGCTAGCCCATGCATCATGTGTAGCTTGCTCAATTATACGTAGGACAGCATTGCATGCATATTCTAAAACATGGTTTTTCTCGGCTAGGCTCCAAAATCGGCTGAGGACCTCACGTTGGTCCAATTCAAAAGTTGTGCGATCCGCAACAAGTGATATTGTATTAGTATCATTGTACCGCAATATTTATCCTCCAGTGGTCACGAAGCACGACGTGGGTCGTGGTAGATTTGTCCATCATTGGTCTAAGTATGGCGTGAGTGTACATCGAGTCAAAGTACGACGTATGTGTTGCTTCTATTCAAGTCTATCAAGGAACCGATAGTGTCCACTTGTATCTTGTCGCCCGGAAATGCAGCCGTTATTGGTTGTAAGGGGTGGAAGCTCTTCTTGTGAGTTTGGTTCGTAAGACATGGTACATAGCCTTTAATGTATTGGTTTACATCTTCTTTCTAGCGGGACTATGTTGAAGTTTGTTCACTGTTTCATCAACGGTGTAGTGGCCCACAGTTAGGACAGTTCTGACTTCACATGTGAATGTGTCTAGCTCTGCCGACTCGTCCTTGGTTTGAACCGACGCGATCTTTATGGCTGGATGTGTTAGTTTTTAGTCAAGGTATGGTGATTTTGTGTTCTATCTTGGCTACTAGTGTGACTCCCCATTGTGTTTTGTTACAAGCTGTCGTGCTGCCTTTCAGAAACGTGTTGTTCACGTTTTCGACTATCATCGGATCTTGTTCCAGTAGTGACAGGGATTTGGAGAACCACATTGCATTTGGGTAGCAGGGCACATATATTGTGATGTTCGTGGCTTACTTTGTGACTTTGTCAGAACGTATGGGATTAGCTCCCGGGGAGGATTCGACCATGCGTTTATTTCATCTGCCCACTTTTGTAGTAATTCATCTTGTTTTAGTGTAGAACTTTGCTATGTGTGCACTGTGTGCTGCTGTAAATAGATCGATAGTGAATTTTCAATCCTGAGCACGTCGGCAACTTGATTGACTTTACCTGGCACGTGTATGATTGTGAAGTGTTGATGGAATGTTTTTGCGATCCACTTTGCTAGTATGATATGCAGTTCATTTGACATAGCGCCTTGTGATCTGTCTGCAATGTTATATCGCCTCCTTTGATGTACTCCGAAAAATGTTCTGGACTGTATACCATCGCCAGGAAAGCTTTTGTATTTGTCCCATATCATTGTTGTGCGGGGTTTACGCCTTTTGAGAAACAAAGTATATCTCGTCTGACCCCGTCTATGATTTGAAAAAGGCAGCCTGCTATGCCATAATATATTGCATCATTCATTATCTGGAACGGTATTCAATCTACTGGATACGCCAATGTTGCTGAACACGCGATAGCATCGTTGAGTTCTTTTCATTTGTTAACAAGTTCAGTTATCCATCGATTTGCTATATTCTGGTTCATTTTTCTTTTCATGAGATTTCGGAAGTGTTTCGTTATGTGTGCAAACTGGGGTATGTGGTCCCGCATGTAGTTTGCTATGCCGACTGCTCGATGTAAGTCTCTTTTGGTTCTTGGTAAAAGCCAGTCAATCACGCGTTTATGTCTTTCGGGGTCTGTTTTGAGACCTTGTTTTGTAACTTGGACGCCTAGTATATTTTTCGGCTGCAAAAGCACATGTGTTGTGGTTTAACCTGAAGTTGGCCGAGTTAAGTCATTTGATAACTTCTTGTACTACCTTCTTATGTTCCTCTTATGTGAGGCTGGCAATGACTTGTACGCACTTAATGACAACGAGTAGGTTGGCCATTACCCTTTGGAGCTGTGCTGATAGCGAGTGTAGTCCGAATGGTGCTGATTTAAGTGAGTATTGTGCCTCTCTCCATAAAAAGTGAAAAAGTGTTGGCTATATACAAAAGCGGTGGAAGCCTCCTGTCAAGTCGAATTTGGAAAATTGTGCCTCTTGTAGATTGTGTAGTACTTCTTTCACTTTTGGCAATACGATTTTGCCTTGTTCAAGGTAATAGTTGACTTCTCTGAAGTCCAAACATGTGCGTACTTTCTTCAGTAGGCCTATTTGTGCAAATTCACCTGTTGACAGTCTGTGTTGGTGTTGTACTTTTGCATATGTGCCCCTCTTTCACCCATTTCTGTACATTGTCATCTGTCTGGGGTATATATTTGTGTAGAACAAAGTTCACTTTAGCGTGTCGTATATTTTTGGCTTTGACTTCTTGTCTCGGTGTATCCACTACTGATCCTGGTAGATGAAAGTGTACATCAGGTGGAATCATGCCGTTTTGGTCTAATAAGTTTAATAGCGTTAATCTGAGACCTTCTTGCTCGTGTTCAGGGTCTTTTTCGTGCGGTGTAAAGCTATTTGGCATCTGTTGGTATAAGTGGATTAATTATTCCCGCTGAATATATGCCCAAAGTTTGGTAAATTATCCATACCTAAAAGTATTGTGACTTTTTGTTTAGGAGGTCGAGTACCTGAAAGCAGTTTGATGTTTTCTACCGCCAAGATTTATATCACATACTTCTGTGGAACCTATATGTTGTACTTGTGCATCAGATTGTGCTAGCTGTATGTAGCTGAGTGACAAAGATGGTTCAGTTACGACATTACGATCCGTGCATGAGCGTTGTGCTCATGAATCTACCAGTGTATTGTACGTAGTGTTATAGATATGTATGTCTGTGTACAATCTTTGGTCTCGTGGGTGAGGAATTAAGAATACGGTGTAAAAGCAATATTATTTGCATTTATTAACAACGTTTGTTCATCAGTACCTATTGATTTCTGCATATATTACTAGTTACTCTAATTTGCTCTAGATTTATAATAATATTAATAATAATCTGCAATATATATATATATATATATATATATATATGTGTGTGATGTGTGTGTGTGTGTGTGTGTGTGTGTGTGTGTGTGTGTGTGTGTGTGTGTGTGTAAATCACGCAAGCGTATCAAACCGAGCAAAACGGTTTATATATATATATATATATATATATATATATATATATTAAATAGAAGTAGTAGTATTCGACCGGATGGTCGGATAACTATTTGTTCTATAAAAAAAATATATAAAAATGCTCATCAGCTAAATAAACTGGGCATATGTTAATTTCTGCATATATTACTAATCACTCCAATTTGCTCTAGATTTATAATAATAATAAAAATCTGCATAATATATATATATATATATATATATATATATATATATATATATATATATATATATATATATATATATATGTAAATCACGCAAGCGTATCAAACCGAGAACAACGGAAGGGGAAGTTTCTTTTCACTTATCTGTGCTCGGAAGACTTTGCTCCTGTCGTAATTTGCAAGCTCCTTTCAGCTATCCGGTTCTGAGGGAGATCAACTCATGTAATTTCTCAATAAAACGAATTTCTCCGTCCACTATTATCCTCGAGATAAAATCGATTAATACACCTAAAGTAACTAGTCGTAAAAAATGTAGTAAACACATCAAAACACGATACTAAAACCTATTGAGTCTCTCTGAGGCTCAGTACGGTGTATTTATTCTTATATTTGGTTGTCTACGTGGTCTACAAATAATTCACCTCGTGTGAATTAATTGTAAACTAATTCTTATTCCACACTGATAGTGGTTTAATGGAACTTTTACTACACAGCTGCATGTATTTATATTAGACTAACATGAAAATACGCGATTTCACAAGTTAGATCCGATTCATACGCAGTTGGGCGTACAGAGAGCTCTACAGAAAGAAAGAGCTCCGAACTTTATTACGGAGAACGAAAATAATATTAATTGCAGTCTATGTCGTTTGAAGAACCCACTGCTTTTCTTGTACACACACAAGAACAGGACTTCGAGGCATACATGTATTAGCATGTATAAAGTTGGAGCCTTCAGTACCACTTGATACTCAAAGTAGAATCCATGGAGATGTGACAGTATAAGCACATGTTACAGGTATACCGCAATCATAGTGTGCTTAGTCTTATACGTCAATCTGTAGAGGGTGCGTAATATCTCGATACTCTTGTTATTCTCAGATATTAAAGTATCTTAAAGTGTTTGAAGTTTTAAGTGAATTTTTATGATTTATTTGATTCGAGTCCCTACTTTTATATGCATTGAACTCGTGATCCTTGAGCCATTAAAAATCACCTCTTAAGGTGAAAAAGATTCTCACTTAATCTATGATCCAATCCAAAGGTAGTGTCGCCACGTCTTCAACTGATCATGGCGTCCATTGTAATCTTTGGCCTTATACATTTAGGTTGTACTCCTCGGATATTTAGGGATGCCCTTCTGCCCATCAGAGATTTTCTATAATGATGTTTCCGTACTCCCGGCACTTTGGCTCCGAGATTAATTTCCATCTGTATTATTTCTGTGTCCCTCTCGAGTTTAGATTTTCTCTTTGGTTGATGCTGGGATAAACATTGTTGAGCCACCGGCATTTGATCGTAGTTTTATGCTTGGTAACAATCTTGGTTTACTGCGATCAATAACTCTTGTATGTATTCACCTTGGCGTGCTGCTTATCTGACCAGATGTGTGACATATTCCGTGTGAGCATTGACTAAGCAGAAGAACATCATCGGGGGAATCTGTCACGACCACAATAGATGCCGGAGGGCTCGCGTTCACGATCATACTTGCGTACCGATACGAACACTTGAGCTAAACAACAGCGACCACCAGTCCATACCAATACGAGTAACCGTACACAACCTGATGGTTCTACTACACAACGCCTGTCTGTAGAAATACGGTCTCCGGTCAGTTTAAAATATCAAGATCAAATGAGATAACATATTGGTTTTTAATTGTATTTATAATAATCTAATACAAATTCTTTTTCCAATATTTTCAAAGTGTTCTAAATTTACTTTGATGGCTCCAATAGCCTGAGTATTTGGTATGACTCATTTACTTGGACCTATTTGAGACGATAGTAGATGTAGGATATTGTAAACTATATTTTATAATCTCTGAACTACTACTTACAGGTTTTGGTTTTCCCGCCAATCTCTAAAATCCAATAGGTCTTTTTTCTTATTAAATTTTTCTTCAGATGGAACTTTATTTATATTAGCCAATGTATCAACTTGACTTACGTTATTATGTCTATCTACAAATTAGGCATGTGGTCATGAACAGCTAGAGTTACGTTCTGTGTGATCGAGGATATTAAGGCACTTACCAAGAGGCAGTCCCGATCATTCTTACACAAGCTACCACTGCTAAATCCTAACTGACTTGAATTGTATCTTAGTTTATATAACATAGTTTAAAACATAGAAATATCCATCGAAGTTTACAATTTTTTCAGTTATTTAGTAGTTACCGAAGTCTACTGCTTCTAGGCTGTCTAATAATTGGTTACTATCCAGCGACAGGACTGTAAGTATTCTATACTACCTCGTAGTGGCTATACTACCCTAGAGTAAGCTACACGCTATTACTATACTTAGACTTTATTAATTTTCCTGTTCTTGAGCTGTTGCTATGGCTAAAGGAAATTCTAAAGGCAAGGGAGCCGCCAGCTCTAAGCCTGCTAAGCCTGTTGAGGTTCCTGAGGGTACTGGGGACACTGGTCCGTCTGGTACTGAGCCTGCCGTTGAAGCTGTAGAGGATGCCGTTTCTGAGCTTGGTTCTGATGGAAACTCTGAGGATGACTCGTCGGACCCTAAAGCCTTGGAAAAGGAGGTCTCAACTGCCGCGGAAAGGCTCGCCAGCGTCCGTGTGTCTCCTAGTATGCAGCCCAGGGCATCAGCTCGCCATCTGACCGCGAAAAGTCAGATATTGGAATGGCTATATATCCTGAACAAGTGGAGGAACCGTCTCGAGATCGACGGTTTATTACTACTGAAAGTCAGCCTAATCCACCTATCAACAAAGATGGCGGCGTTCTATTTCGTGAAATTCCATAGCATGCCTCGCCACTGAATGCCTCACCACCGAATTTTGGGACGGAAGACGCAAATGTTGGGGACGCCATAACTCGACAACGAGTGGTTGGATCGTCTCAATCTCGACGTCATTTAAACCGCAAAGATAGGTTTTTAAAAGAGCTAGCCGCTGCCGCAGTTTCTGACCCTTCGATCTTATCACACGTGGCCGATATTCTTCCATATATATTCCGAGCCGGGGTTCGAACCTGAGGCCCTCTGGTTTACCAACCAACAGGGTTACCAGCGCCAGTTACCGCTGGTGAAGTGGGTACAACCTCAAGGTTTAATCTCTATAGCTCGGAAGCTACAATCGACCACCCTCTCGACAAACCTAGCCCGGTCAGAGGCTATGATCGTGTGGAGATCGATGAGGCTTACCACCCTCATAACATCGATCCTATACCAGTACCTCACTAGAGAGTACCCACTCTAGCACTGAAGACGAGGAAGTGAGAACCAGACAATAACGTTTCAGGCTATTACGTTCTGGTATGCAAGTCTTTGAGGACCGTCTATTGAATGACTCTGACCTTACGATAAGAACTTCGAACCAAGCTTTATAAAGCAGCTAGGTAACGCGACGGCTGAGGTCGATTTCTCTCTTAATGCGAGTACAGTGGAGACACTGAAGGCCTTTGACCAACTTAAGGAGTCTGCCAGCCTTAAGGATAAGCAGATGATGAATGCCTTTATTTATTTCTGTGAGTCAGAGGAATGGAAAACTATCTTGAAGGCCTATGAGCCCAACTGGAAAGCCCTACCCTGGCGCCAGTTGCGTGAGAATATACTTAACACTTTCTTTGAAGATGCACGTGACCGTGAACTTCTAGAGTCTCGCAAGACCTTTGAGAACGATACTACTATTCGAGGTGCTCTAGCTCATATGACGCATATGAACACTCGGATGGGAGGTCGTACCTATACTGGCGAATATTTATTAATATGTCGGATGATGGAGACTCTGGGGGCTAGCCTATTTAAGAAGGTCAATGATGATATCATCGTTTGAGAAGATAGTTCAAAAGCATACCAACTCATCTATTAGAGTACATAGTACCTCGAGCTTTACCCAGCCCGCTAAGCGTACCGCGACAGGGAATAACACTGCGCGTAATACTAAGAAATCTCGCACTACTGCTGGAGGTGGTAAAGGCTCTACTTCTACTGAACCAAAGGGTGAAAGGAAGGAGAGAGTACCTTGCAAGAAGTGTGGTTACAACCTCACTAAACGTGATGGCAAGTGGAATGGTAAACACAACTCTGTTAAGTGTGCACCAGGCAAGCCAAACTTTGGGCACTATACGAAAGAGTGTACTACTTGCAAGGGTGCTAACGGTTGGCACAAAGATGATTCCAAGGACATGCCGGACGTCCAAGTTAAGCACTGACAGTTCCATATGTGTGCACTAGAGCAAGATTATGAGAAAAAGTTCAATAAAATCTGTACCAAAGGAGATGAAAGTTTATTTCAACCCGTTTATGTATATGGAGAAAAAGTTATAGCGTTTTTTGATCCAGGGGCTGAAGTCTCTGCTATCTCACGCCGTGTAGCCTATGCTACAAATATGGCTATCCATAACGAAAGAACTTATTTATTCTTGGGAAATGGCAAAGTTACCACTTGCGAAGAAGCCATTGACTATGTACACAAAATGTTGTCAGATAGAAGAGAAGTAAAGACTCGCCTAATCGTTACTAACATGTCTCAGAAATACGATTTAATTATAGGTATGACTGATCTTCTCAGTTTAGGTATAACTCTCACTGGTCTGCCTAATGGGCTAGACCCGAATAAAGATCAGTCAGATGATAACATGTTAAAGATACCTAAACGTCCGGAAGGTGAAGCAAAAGATATGATTCCGCACTTCACCGATATAATTATGGACTTAATTATACAAAACAGAAAGATTGCAGTAACTGACTGGTGTATGTTTAAGTTCTCTAACGGGTACGTTAAGCTTGACTTAACAAACGTCGACTTCTCTAAGTTAAAGTGTCCTTCACATAACTACGTGAGTTGGAGACACAAAGACGTTGTCAAACCCCAAATCGAAGATTGGTTAAAACAGGGTCTAATTGAAATTAATTATGATGCAGCCCCAGTTAACTTAGCTCTCTTGGCGGTCGATCAATGTAAATCTGATGGAAAGTTTAGTAAAACAAGAGTAGCACTAGACCTGTCGCCAATCAACAAACTAATTCCGCAACATAGTTTTCCCTTACCAAAGATAAGCGAGATACTACGCAAAATAGAAAGTGCGACTATCTTTTCCAAGGTAGACTTAAAAGCTGCATTCCATCAATTACAAATATATGAGCCGCATAGGAAATACTTTTTTTTTACTTGGCAAGGTAAGAAGTACCAGTTTAAAGGTGCACCTGAAGGCTTCCACATGTTACCTTCTTTCTTCCAACAAGTTATGATGGAACTATTTGCGGACCTGTTGGATAACATATCAGTATATTTAGATGATATAGTTATCTTTACAAAGACAGCACATGAACATGCTAAACTCGTTAAAGAAGTCTTAAAGCGACTTAATCATGCTAAACTTAAGATTAACGAAGACAAGTGTTCTTTTGCTAAAGATACTATACACTTACTTGGTTACAAGGTATCTGCAGCAGGGGTAGAAATTGATCCTGGCAAGAAACAATTTCTGTTGGATTTATCAACACCGATTACTGGAAGAGATGTGAACTCTGTGTGTGGGTTTGTTAACTTCTTCTCGGATTCGGTACCTCATCTTTCTCATTTCTTAAAGCCTTTCAGTCACCTAAGGCTGCACAAAGAACCTTTGGGAAAGCTCTGGACTAAAGAATGTGTTGATGTATTCAAGCTAGTCAAAAGTAAAGTAATGGACGCACCCACCATGCAATACCCTGCGGATGGCGTCCCATTCCAAGTAGCAACCGACGCTTCAGACCGAGCGGTAGGTGGAGTGCGATACCAAACGATAAATGGTAAACCACGTTACATACAATTCTTTAGCAAGAAGTTAAAATAAGAGTCAAGGGAATTACCCTACCGTTAAACAAGAGCTCCTTGCTATAGTTACTGCGCTAAGACAGTTTAAAGACTACCTTTATGGAAGTTACTTCACTGTCGCCTGTGATCAAAAGTCTTTAACATATTTAAAAGACATGAAGCCTGATTCACAGTTGGTGAGCCGCTGGCATGACATTATTGCTAAGTTCGCTTTTAACATTACACACATACCAGGAATACATAATCATCTTCCTGACATGCTCTCTCGACTTGTCCCTGACTACCAGAAAACAGTTAAAGAGTTATTAGCAACCGATCGGATGCTTAAAAAGAAATGGTTTAACCTCGCTCAATCAAGATGGGGTCCATTTACTAATAATATGTTCGCCGCAGAACATAACAAACAGATTTCATTATAGGTCGTTGACTCATCTTAAAGGTGATGCCTTTCAACTTGACTTATCAAAGCATAATGCGTGGGCTAACCCACCTTGGCAACTTATCGCACAGTTGTTAAATTATGTTAATATTACTAAGTCTACTATTACGTTGTATTGTCCCTTACGTAGCTCCGATCCATGGATACGTGATTTAATTAATATGATACAAGACGAGCCTATCTATGCCGACCGTGAAACCGACACGTTCTTGTATCAGGGATCCTATTCTATTAAGAAGACACCTTGAAAACACACCATCGTTTGTCGCAACGGCCCTACAGGTACCACTAAGTGAAAACCCGCATCCGAGTTCTTAGCTAAACTAGAGGAGTCTAAGGAGTTTGAACAAAAGCTCAAGACTCGTACAACACATGCACCCGACAAGAATGTAGTCGAGGTGATGCCGATTTAGACGGCATTAGATCGTAAAAACATGGAACTAGCTAAGGCCATGGATCAAAGACTCAAAGCTCTAAGAGAACCTGAAGATCGCACTCAACTTCTTAAAGCGCTGCTTAAAGAACAGCCAGGAGTTGGGAAGCAACTGGAGAAGATACTTCAACAATCTTATGTTGTTAATTACGTATCTCAGAAGTCTACCCCTCCTGATATTGAAGTTGCCCTATCTAACGGGACTATGGTTCATCCAGCCAGCATTACACAGAATCTGACTGACTTAGAAGAGCTCGAGAGAGTAGAATTAAAATAATACATAATTTTCGAGCATATGAGCATACTTATAAGATGGCTATTCGTGCAGGGCTTGATCACCCGGCGCTGAAAGTAACCATACGTGAAGTATACCGACGCTGTACTGATTGTGAAAAGAACCAGATCAAGCGCTACGGTTGGGCACCCCTAAAAGTGTGACAGAAGACCAACCGATGCGCCGAGTCATAGTAAATTGGATAAACTCCCGCGATCCAAGCATACCGGCGGTGTATATATCTGTCATTTCTTATGTGTGGCTTCAGGCTATAACTTGCTTTATGCAATACCGAACAAACGCCCGCAAACAGTGGCAGAGTTATGCTATCACATCTTTAATGACTTCGGTTTCCCCCGAGTACTATGTTCTGATAAAGGTAGTGAGTTTTGTACCGACGTAATGGATGCACTTATACTCGTATCAGGCATGACCCGTAGGCGTGGTGTTCTTTATAAACCTCAAACGCAGGGTGCAAATGAGACACGTCATAGAGAACTTAAGAAACTCTTGCGTACCGCACTAGACGACGTTGAGGATATGTGGGCCTTAACATTTGAAATGGGTTCAGACTCAAATGAATAACTGCATGAATCCTCAAACTGGAACACTCCCGTTTCACTATTTCTTTGGCCGCTATAGTGAATTACAAGCAACGTTTGACAAAACTGCGCCCGAGAAACACGTTACCCCGTGGCTACAAAAGATCGAGCATATGCAGAACGTTGTTTACCCCTGTTTACTCGAGCACAAGAATCGCGTCCTACTTAAAGCGTATGACCGATGGAATAACACTAAGAACATTGTTCAGTTCAAAGTCGGCGATTACGTTAACATTATAAATCGAAACGCCAATGTTACCGAACTCTCTTCTAAGACGATAGGACCTTTTTGTTATTTCCTACCATGATGAGAAGAGTGATACTTACGAAGTGAATAACATTGATGGTACTAGCGCAACCAATCTAGGCACTCACCGTATCCCTACCTCCGAACTCTCATTCGCTCGCTCATTTGATTCTGATGTACCAGTTATGGAGTCACAAGTCAAAGATATAATTGACAAAACATCCGAAGACGGTTACACTTACTACAAGACCCGTTTCATGGATGGGACAGTAGCTTGGCTAACCTCCAATGCATTTCGTGAATCTCGCGACTTTCTTCGTATCTTTAATAAGAAATGGAATAAGCGTTTACATGAGAACACACGAGATAAACGGAAAGGGTTTCTTCAGGTGACTACAAACCCGGATGGATATGAAATTCCCTATTTGCCACCTACTTCCTATGTGACTGAGCTTCCTGATTTATTTACCAACAGACTAGAAAATTCTTCGAACTTACTTACTAATGAAGAACAACCTTTGGCTATTCCTTTGGGTATTACCTTACCAAGTAATAAACATAAGACACCTACATCGGAAATGGTTACTGGACCAAATACTAAACGACATAGAGTACAACATGAGTCTTGAACTCGTACTTGGTATGGATTTTATTGAACATTTTCTCATAATCTTGCTCTAGTGCACACATATGGCGCTGTCAGTGCTTAACTTGGACGTCCGGTAAGTCCTTGCAATCCTCTTTGTGCCAACCGTTTGTACCCTTGCAAGTAGCACACTCTTTCGTATAGTGTCCAAATCTCTGGCTTGCCTGGTGCACACTTAACAGGGTCGTGTCTACCATTCCAGTTGCCATTACGTTTTGTGAGGTTGTAACCACACTTCTTGCAAGGCGCTCTCACCTTCTTTTCACCTTTCGGTTCGGTAGAAGTAGAGCCAGTACCCCCTCCAGTAGTAGTGCGAGGTTTCTTAGTACTACGCGCAGTGTTAGTCTCTACTGCGTTACGCTTAGTGGGTTGGGTGTAGCTTGTGGTACTAAGTACTCTAGTAGAGGGATTGGTATGCTTGTGAACTATCTTCTCAAAGACAGACCAAGGAAAAGATCGCAAATCACCATATATTTGTAGCATAGGCTACACGGCGTGAGATAGCAGAGACTTCAGCCCCTGGATCAAAAAACGCTATAACTTTTTCTCCATATACATAAACGGGTTGAAATAAACTTTCATCTCCTTTGGTACAGATTTTATTGAACTTTTTCTCATAATCTTGCTCTAGTGCACACATATGGAACTGTCAGTGCTTAACTTGGACGTCCGGCATGTCCTTGGAATCATCTTTGTGCCAACCGTTAGCACCCTTGCAAGTAGTACACTCTTTCGTATAGTGCCCAAAGTTTGGCTTGCCTGGTGCACACTTAACAGAGTTGTGTTTACCATTCCACTTGCCATCACGTTTAGTGAGGTTGTAACCACACTTCTTGCAAGGTACTCTCTCCTTCCTTTTTCACCCTTTGGTTCAGTAGAAGTAGAGCCTTTACCACCTCCAGCAGTAGTGCGAGATTTCTTAGTATTACGCGCAGTGTTATTCCCTGTCGCGGTACGCTTAGCGGGCTGGGTAAAGCTCGAGGTACTATGTACTCTAATAGATGAGTTGGTATGCTTTTGAACTATCTTCTCAAACGATGATATCATCATTGACCTTCTTAAATAGGCTAGCCCCCAGAGTCTCCATCATCCGACATATTAATAAATATTCGCCAGTATAGGTACGACCTCCCATCCGAGTGTTCATATGCGTCATATGAGCTAGAGCACCTCGAATAGTAGTATCGTTCTCAAAGGTCTTGCGAGACTCTAGAAGTTCACGGTCACGTGCATCTTCAAAGAAAGTGTTAAGTATATTCTCACGCAACTGGCGCCAGGGTAGGGCTTTCCAGTTGGGCTCATAGGCCTTCAAGATAGTTTTCCATTCCTCTGACTCACAGAAATGAATAAAGGCATTCATCATCTGCTTATCCTTAAGGCTGGCAGACTCCTTAAGTTGGTCAAAGGCCTTCAGTGTCTCCACTGTACTCTCATTAAGAGAGAAATCGACCTCAGCCGTCGCGTTACCTAGCTGCTTTTATAAAGCTTGGTTCTAAGCGTTCACGAGGCTCATGCTCAGTACTACGGGCTGCTAGTGCCAAGATGGTGTCTATTTCCTTTCTCTTGTTATCGATTAGATAGCGAATGTTATCCGCTTTCCTATCGTCAAGGTCAGAGTCATTCAATAGACGGTCCTCAAGGACTTGCATACCAGAGCGTAATAGCCTGAGACGAGTATGTCTGGTTCTCACTTCCTCGGGAACTCTCTAACGAGGTACTGGTGTAGCGATTGCCAAAATTGTGATTACCAGGGTTAGTTGGCAAATGAGGGTCGATATTACGAGGATGGTAAGCCTCATCGAGTTCCATACGATCATATCCTCTGACAGGCTTAGGTTTGTCAAGAGGATGGTCAATGGTAGCATCAGAGCTATAGAGATTAAATTTTGAAATATTTCCTCTCTCACCAGTGGTAACTGGCTTAGTGGTACACGTACTGGCTGGTAAACCAGTAGGTCTCGGGTTCGAAACTTGGCCCGGATTTTTTTCTTCTTCTTCGGTATAGAAAGAATATCAGCCACGTGGGATACGATAGAGGGGTCCACAACTGCTGCTGCCGCTAGCTCCTTCAAGAGCGCTTCAGTGCGGTTCAATTGGCGTCGAGATTGAGAAGATCCAACCACTCGTTGTCGAGTTATGGCGTCCTCAGCTTCGGCCCCAAGATTTGAGCTGAATGGAATGGCTTCTCCATCGATGGCGAGACCGAAATTTTCGGACAGGACCAATACTTCCTTTTCACTCCGGATTTGTACTGGAGTGTCCTTTAGATGTGGAGTTATAATGCCCCCGACATTCGTATCCACGAATTTTTCAGCCTTTCGACGTTTATCCCCAATATTTGACGGCACGTGGTCAGGGGGGCAAGCTGGGGTCCTGAGCTTCACTCCTAGGTGATACACGGACGCTGGCGAGCCTTTCCGCGGTAGTAGATACCTCTTCTTCCAAGGCTTTAGGATCCGACGAGTCATCCTCAGAATTATCCTCTATACCAACCTCAGAATTGGCTTCCCCAACAGTTTCCTCGGCAGGCTCAACTCCAGACAGGCTAGGTGTTTCCACAGGGACCTCAGGAACCTCGGCAGGCTTAGCAGGCTTAGAGCTAGCGGCTCCCTTGCCTTTAGAAGTACCCTTAGCCATAGTATTTGCTGGATAGTAAATCGATGTTAGACAGTCTAAAAGCAGTACACTATTGTAACTACTAAATAACTGAAAAATATGTAAACTTCGATGGAAATTACTAGGTTTCAAACTATATTGAACTAAAATACAATTTAGTCAGTTAGGATTTAGCAGTGGTAGCTTGTGTAAGAATGATCGGGACTGCCTCTTGTTAAGAGCCTAAATATCCTCGATCACACACGGCGTACCTCTAGCTGTTCTTTATTGAATAATTTTCACTAGAAGTACTAAGTGTTCATGACCACATGCCTAATTTGTAGATAGACATAATAACGTAAGTCAAAGTTGATACATTGGCTAATATAAATAAAGTTCCATCTGAAGAAAAATTTAAAAAGAAAAGACCTATTGGATTTTAGAGATTGGCGGGAAAACCAAAATCTATAAGTAGTAGTTCGGAGATTATAAAATTTAGTTTATAATATCCTACATCTGCTAATGTCTCAAATAGGTCCAAGTAGATGAGTCATACCAAATACTCAGGCTATTGGAGCCATCAAAGTAAATTTAGAACACTTTGGAAATATTGGAAAAAGAGTCTGTATTAAATTATTTAAAATACAAATAAAAACCAATGTATTGTCTCAATTAATCTTGATAGTTTAGACTGACCGGAGGCCGTATTTCTACAACACAAGCTACCACTGCTAAATCCTAACTGACTTAAATTGTATCTTAGTCTATATAACATAGTGTGAAACATAGAAATATCCATCGAAGTTTACAGGTGTCAAAATGATATTGTGCCTTAGGACTGGCGAGTATTTTTTACACGAGCACTTGCCCGAAATAGCGCATAAAGTAGCCCCACTTCGGATGTTCTCTAAGCTTAAGTCAAAGGAATCAATTTGGGATCGTTGAAAGTCAGAGCATTAATTGGCATAGGATCAGATGAAAAAGGCAATAATATCGGTAGTGTATTTGGTTGATGATGTGCCACTCGAGTTGAAAACGGACGCAAGTCATTATGGCATTGGCGGAGCGTGTGTTGTTATTTGAATTGATTGATGGACGTAAACACTACCTGATGGTCTTGTCAAGACCCTTAACAAGACACAGCAAACGTATACAACACCGATGATTAAACTGATAGCACCCACATATGCACTGGTTCATTTTAATGATCACTTAATATGCCAGCGTTTTACCGTATATACAATACAGATCATGAGGTAGCACATACATATGAACACACTAAGTTATAATTGAATAGTATACTGCAACGATGGTCCCACACCATTGCACAATTCAGCTTCACTATTACACATAATCACTTTAACTAGTACTCTTATTTTATTCAAAGTTTCATGTATATGTACTCCGTATGATTGGCGTTGGTAATAATTCAGATCGAATCCAACAATTGAACATTATTCCATTACTTTCACGCACAACATCTTGTTTGCATCGCTTTTTTTTTTTTTTTTTTTTGGAGACGTGATATTATTGATCGGAGCCCATTTATGTATATTTATATTTTGGTGGGACAATTTCCGTCCTCCTGTACTTCTGTAAGATTAGGTCTATCAAGGCGATCTTATCGCCTTAAAGTAAATAAACGCTTAGGTTAAGTCTAAGTATATCAAAATTTAAAAGTGAATCAACGAAATGAGTCTTTTGGTAAAGTTAGGTATGCCTCGTGAAACAGCAATCCTCTGAGGGATTGTGAGGCTGAGACATTGCCTATATATAATCCTCTCAGTACTGTTTTCGCCGAAGGGATTTTATTTAGTGCTTCGTTGTCGCTCTATTAGTAACTATGGTATGTTTCGTTGGGGCAAATCCGATAGACTCATAGAATCATATCTCCAGTAAAAAAAAAATAGTATAAAATAAATAAAAAAATACTCTTGATGTCCATAGTTAACCAATAACTTGCCACTTATCAAGAATGACCGACTTAGCCTTCATCAGACTGGCACATCTGGTTGGCTGAACAGAAGATAAACTAAGCAACGCTAATTGTCCTTAGAAACCTATGTTCGGTTGAGTCATCTCGCTACCGAAGTATTCAATTATAAACAGCTTTGAAGGTAAATATTGTTCTATTAATAGAACTAGACCAAGTCTTATATTGGTATTTTACTGGGTCTTTTAATGGCCTTGTCCAAATATCTGATATGTAAAATGGAAAAGGTATTAATTAATAAAACCGTTAAATACCATAAAAGGAAAACTGAGTTTACGTACTTTCAAGAGCACGTTTTACGTACTTTTAAGAATACGTTTTACGTACTATTAAGAGTACATTTATATTACAAGATTCTAATGTGGAGGTCCGAATTTTACACTTCCAACGATTTATTGATGTCATCAACAATACGTGCTTACTTTTGTGTTCTTTCTTCCGCACTTCTATAGGGATAAAATTACTTATTTCAAAAAAAAAGATAAGTTACAATGTATATATGTTATAATGTATGAACATATGGTATGGCTCTCATAGTCGTTGTAGTGGTTCGAGAAAGATCGATGGGAAGAAGTGGTCAGTAAATTGTCGCTGTGTTCAGCGTTATTATTGACTTTACTTAAGCCATTCTTCAACTCTTAACTACAATTTCTTCGTAGTTTATAGGCACTCGATCACGATATTTCATTTTGACCATAACGCCATCATCACGTTTACTCTGTTCGGTGTTAACTATTAAGTCGGTGACTTATACACCAATCACAGTTTCAAATCTATATTCTTCTTCACCATGAGAGCCGAAGAGTGGAGGTGTAGACTACATCCACGATGTATACCTTTGGACCATTGTAGACTTCGATGATAGATACTTCTATGTTTTAAGCTATGTTATATAAACTAAGATAAAATTTAAGTCAGTTAGGATTTACAGCAATAGCTTGTGTAAGAATGATCGGGACTGCCTCTTGGTAAGTGCCTTAATATCCTCGATCACACAGGACGTAACTCTAGCTGTTTTTTTATTAAATAATTTTCACTAGAAGTACTAAGTGTTCATGACCACATCCTAATTTGTAGATAGACATAATAACATAAGTCAAATTAATATATTGGCTAATATAAATAAAGTTCCATCTGAAGAAAAGTTAAAAAAAAAAAAGACATATTGATTTTGAGATTGGCGGGGAAGACCAAAACCTGTAAGTAGTAGTTCAGAGATATAAAATTTAGTTTATAATATCCTACTTCTACTATCGTCTCAAATAGGTTCAATTAAATGAGTCATATCAAATATTCAGGCTATTGGAGCCATCAGAGTAAATTTAGAACACTTTGAAAATATTGGAAAAAAAGAATTTGTATTAAATTATTATAGATACAATTGAAAACCAATATGTTATCTCATTTGATCTTGATATTTTAGACTGACCGGAGGTCGTATATCTAATACATCGATTTAAAAATATTGCAAGCTGTGCGGTATTTTCTTGTTCTAAGTTTTTTGCAAAACCTTTCAAGGCTAAAATACAAAATAATAATATCTTATTGTCATCTTTAACATCTTCAGTAAGATTCTTGCGCGCAGCAACAAACTGCACATAAAACCATCACGGTATTTACATTATTAAAAAAAATGTCGCACAAATTGCGTTCAAAAAAGTGATGAAACATTTTATGAACTGGTACTAGGTGATAGTATTATCTATTTCAAAGTAAATTAGCTACAATATATGTACATATGATATTGCTCTCAAGCAGTTGTAGTGGTTCGGGGACGATCGATGAGAAGATGTGGACACTAAATTCCCGTTTAAAGCTTGGGCCGAGTATTTCATCAATGGAGAATATGCACTAGGTCAATTCAAGCCGGTGCTGACAAAAAAAAAATGACACCATCAAGTGTGCCATGTATTCACTTGCTGACATAGTAAGTAAGGTTTTTTACCGTGTAGCGCCGTGGAATGGGTTGGTGTAGAGTCCGTAATGCTGAGTAGACCAAATTATCCATCATAGTTTGGTTGAGGAGCAAGGTTGGTGGTAAACAGATGGCACACCAGATCACGGATGCACTCAGGATGTGCTGATTGGCTTGAATTGGAAGTATCCTAGACGGAACTAACAGGCGCGATGACTTAGTTTGGACCGAGTATGGAAAACATATATTGATGTGCCAGAGACGGATGGCAATACGGGAGTTGTTTTACATGCCGAAAAAAAAGATCCAAGGTGTCGTGAAGGGTCCACACACCGTGGAAGTCATGGTACTCTTTGTATTTGATCGAAGAGATCAAGGAAGACAGTTTCAGGTCTACCAGGTTGCGTTGGATCAGTCGCTGGATGTAGAGCAAAGTGGCGGGGTGGTGAATCCAGTAGCCACCGAGGCAGATAGGTCAGCAACAGCCGTCAGGGTATTCGACAATGTGAACAATATTCATTACAATAACAGCACAGAGCCAGATTAGTTTAAGCTCGAAACAGCAATTGAAGCTATCGTGTCAGGCTTTGTTTCGATTCGAGGTTGGTGGGGTTACCCATGACCAGTTGGTAGTAGTATTGCGCCAAGCCAATGTCGCGATCTCCTTGTTTAGGACCAGCGTTTCGTTAAATTCTTCTTTTATATCGTCACAGCGTGGGCAGAGGGTTACATGGTCTAGAGGTATACACCCGTTTGTTGTTTTATATACAGTTTTCAGA
>LUCW03001756.1:0-34467 GCA_001586965.3 Sphaeroforma sirkka
AAATACGGTCTCCGGTCAGTTTAAAATATCAAGATCAAATGAGATAACATCATATTGGTTTTACCGTATTTATAACAATTAAATACAAATTCTTTTTTTCCAATATTTTCAAAGTGTTCTAAATTTACTTTGATGGCTCCAATAGCCTGAATATTTGGTATGACTCATTTACTTGGACCTATTTGAGACGATAGTAGATGTAGGATATTATAAACTAAATTTTATAATCTCTGAACTACTACTTACAGGTTTTGTTCTTTCCGCCAATCTCCAAAATCCAATAGGTCTTTTTTTTCTTTTATTAAATTTTTCTTGTATCAGATGGAAAACTCATTTATATTAGCCAAATGTATCAACTTGACTTACGTTATTATGTCTATCATACAAATTAGGCATGTGGTCATGAACAGCTAGAGTACTTCTAGTGAAAAAATTACTTTAATAAAGAACAGCTGAGTATTTGGTACCTCATCTAGAGGCAGTGAACCTGATCATTCTTACACAAGCTACCATGCTAAATCCTAACTGACTTGAATTGTATCTTAGTTTATATAACATAGTTTTAAAACATAGAAATATCCATCGAAGTTTTACAATTTTTTTAGTTATTTAGTAGTTACTCTGAAGTGTACTGCTTCTAGAAAATTACAATGTCTGAACAATGGTGCTCTGTGTGCTCTATCCAGCTGACAGACTGTAAGTCATGTTCTATACTACTCAGCTAGAAGTGGCTATTCCTATACCTTAGAGTAAGTGCCACTAGCTGTATTTTACTATATTACTTAGACTTTATTAATTTTTCCTGTTCTTGAGCTGCTGCTATGGCTAAAGGAAATTCTAAAGGCAAGGGAGCCGCCAGCTCTAAGCCTGCTAAGCCTGTTGAGGTTCCTGAGGGTACTGTGGACACTGGTCCGTCTGGTACTGAGCCTGCCGTTGAAGCTGTAGAGGATGCCGTTTCTGAGCTTGGTTCTGATGGAAACTCTGAGGATGACTCGTCGGACCCTAAAGCCTTGAAAAAGGAGGTCTCAACTGCCGCGGAAAGGCTCGCCAGCGTCCGTGTGTCTCCTAGTATGCAGCCCAGGGCATCAGCTCGCCATCTGACCACGAAAAGTCAGATATTGGAATGGCTATATATCCTGAACAAGTGGAGGAACGAATCTCGAGATCGACGGTTTAGTATTACTACTAAAAAGTCAGCCTAATCCACCTATATCAACAAAGATGGCGGCGTTCTATTTCGTGAAATTCCATAGCATGCCTCGCCACTGAATGCCTCACCACCGAATTTTGGGACGGAAGACGCAAATGTTGGGACGCCATAACTCGACAACGAGTGGTTGGATCGTCTCAATCTCGACGTCATTTTAAACCGCAAAGATAGGTTTTAAAAGAGCTAGCCGCTGCCGCAGTTTCTGACCCTTCGATCTTATCACACGTGGCCGATATTCTTCCTATATATATTCCGAGCCGGGGTTCGAACCTGAGGCCCTCTGGTTTTACCAACCCAACAGGGTTACCACTGCGCCAGTTACCGCTGGTGAAGTGGGTACAACCTCAAGGTTTAATCTCTATAGCTCGGAAGCTACAATCGACCACCCTCTCGACAAACCTAGCTGGCCCGGTCAGAGGCTATGATCGTGTGGAGATCGATGAGGCTTACCACCCTCATAACATCGATCCTATACCAGTACCTCAATCACGAGTAAGTACCCACTCTGAGAGCACTGAAGACGAGAGGAAGTGAGAACCAGACAATAACGTTCTCAGGCTATTACGTTCTGGTATGCAAGTCCTTGAGGACCGTCTATTGAATGACTCTGACCTTACGATAAGAACTTGAACCAAGCTTTATAAAGCAGCTGAGGTAACGCGACGGCTGAGGTCGATTTCTCTACTAATGCAGAGTACAGTGGGAGACACTGAAGGCCTTTGACCAACTTAAGGAGTCTGCCAGCCTTAGGGATAAGCAGATGATGAATGCCTTTATTTATTTCTGTGAGTCAGAGGAATGGAAAACTATCTTGAAGGCCTATGAGCCCAACTGGAAAGCCCTACCCTGGCGCCAGTTGCGTGAGAATATACTTAACACTTTCTTTGAAGATGCACGTGACCGTGAACTTCTAGAGTCTCGCAAGACCTTTGAGAACGATACTACTATTCGAGGTGCTCTAGCTCATATGACGCATATGAACACTCGGATGGGAGGTCGTACCTATACTGGCGAATATTTATTAATATGTCGGATGATGGAGACTCTGGGGGCTAGCCTATTTAAGAAGGTCAATGATGATATCATCGCTATTGAGAAGATAGTCTTCAGAAAGCATACCAACTCATCTATTAGAGTACATAGTACCTCGAGCTTTACCCAGCCCGCTAAGCGTACCGCGACAGAGAATAACACTGCGCGTAATACTAAAGAAATCTCGCACTACTGCTGGAGGTGGTAAAGGCTCTACTTCTACTGAACCAAAGGGTGAAAGGAAGGAGAGAGTACCTTGCAAGAAGTGTGGTTACAACCTCACTAAACGTGATGGCAAGTGGAATGGTAAACACAACTCTGTTAAGTGTGCACCAGGCAAGCCAAACTTTGGGCACTATATGAAAGAGTGTACTACTTGCAAGGGTGCTAACGGTTGGCACAAAGATGATTCCAAGGACATGCCGGACGTCCAAGTTAAGCACTGACAGTTCCATATGTGTGCACTAGAGCAAGATTATGAGAAAAAGTTCAATAAAATCTGTACCAAAGGAGATGAAAGTTTATTTCAACCCGTTTATGTATATGGAGAAAAAAGTTATAGCGTTTTTTGATCCAGGGCTGAAGTCTCTGCTATCTCACGCCGTGTAGCCTATGCTACAGATATGGCTATCCATAACGAAAGAACTTATTTATTCTTGGGAAATGGCAAAGTTACCACTTGCGAAGAAGCCATTGACTATGTACACATAATGCTGTCAGATAGAAGAGAAGTAAAGACTCACCTAATCGTTACTACACATGTCTCAGAAATACGATTTAATTATAGGTATGACTGATCTTCTCAGTTTAGGTATAAACTCTCACTGGTCTGCCTAATGGGCTAGACCTGAATAAAGATCAGATCAGATGATAACATGTTAAAGATACCTAAACCGTCCGGAAGGTGAAGCAAAAGATATGATTCCGCACTTCACCGATATAATTATGGACTTAATTATACAAAAACAGGAAGATTGCAGTAACTGACTGGTGTATGTTTAAGTTCTCTAACGGGTACGTTAAGCTTGACTTAACAAACGTCGACTTCTCTAAGTTAAAGTGTCCTTCACATAACTACGTGAGTTGGAGACACAAAGACGTTGTCAAACCCCAAATCGAAGATTGGTTAAAACAGGGTCTAATTGAAATTAATTATGATGCAGCCCCAGTTAACTTAGCTCTCTTGGCGGTCGATCAATGTAAATCTGATGGAAAGTTTAGTAAAACAAGAGTAGCACTAGACCTGTCGCCAATCAACAAACTAATTCCGCAACATAGTTTTCCCTTACCAAAGATAAGCGAGATACTACGCAAAATAGAAAGGTGCGACTATCTTTTCCAAGGTAGACTTAAAAGCTGCATTCCATCAATTACAAATATATGAGACGCATAGGAAATACTTTTTTTTTTTACTTGGCAAGGTAAGAAGTACCAGTTTAAAGGTGCACCTGAAGGCTTCCACACATGTTACCTTCTTTCTTCCAACAAGTTATGATGGAACTATTTGCGGACCTGTTGGATAACATATCAGTATATTTAGATGATATAGTTATCTTTACAAAGACAGCACATGAACATGCTAAACTCGTTAAAGAAGTCTTAAAGCGACTTAATCATGCTAAACTTAAGATTAACGAAGACAAGTGTTCTTTTGCTAAAGATACTATACACTTACTTGGTTACAAGGTATCTGCAGCAGGGGTAGAAATTGATCCTGGCAAGAAACAATTTCTGTTGGATTTATCAACACCGATTACTGGAAGAGATGTGAACTCTGTGTGTGGGTTTGTTAACTTCTTCTCGGATTCGGTACCTCATCTTTCTCATTTCTTAAAGCCTTTCAGTCACCTAAGGCTGCACAAAGAACCTTTGGGAAAGCTCTGGACTAAAGAATGTGTTGATGTATTCAAGCTAGTCAAAAAGTAAAGTAATGGACGCACCCACCATGCAATACCCTGCGGATGGCGTCCCATTCCAAGTAGCAACCGACGCTTCAGACCGAGCGGTAGGTGGAGTGCGATACCAAACGATAAATGGTAAACCACGTTACATACAATTCTTTAGCAAGAAGTTAAAATAAGAGTCAAGGGAATTACCTACCGTTAAACAAGAGCTCCTTGCTATAGTTACTGCGCTAAGACAGTTTAAAGACTACCTTTATGGAAGTTACTTCACTGTCGCCTGTGATCAAAAGTCTTTAACATATTTAAAAGACATGAAGCCTGATTCACAGTTGGTGAGCCGCTGGCATGACATTATTGCTAAGTTCGCTTTTAACATTACACACATACCAGGAATACATAATCATCTTCCTGACATGCTCTCTCGACTTGTCCCTGACTACCAGAAAACAGTTAAAGAGTTATTAGCAACCGATCGGATGCTTAAAAAGAAATGGTTTAACCTCGCTCAATCAAGATGGGGTCCATTTACTAATAATATGTTCGCCGCAGAACATAACAAACAGATTTCATTATAGGTCGTTGACTCATCTTAAAGGTGATGCCTTTCAACTTGACTTATCAAAGCATAATGCGTGGGCTAACCCACCTTGGCAACTTATCGCACAGTTGTTAAATTATGTTAATATTACTAAGTCTACTATTACGTTGTATTGTCCCTTACGTAGCTCCGATCCATGGATACGTGATTTAATTAATATGATACAAGACGAGAGCCTATCTATGCCGACCGTGAAACCGACACGTTCTTGTATCAGGGATCCTATTCTATTAAGAAGACACCTTGAAAACACACCATCGTTTTGTCGCAACGGCCCTACAGGTACCACTAAGTGAAAACCCGCATCCGAGTTCTTAGCTAAACTAGAGGAGTCTAAGGAGTTTGAACAAAAGCTCAAGACTCGTACAACACATGCACCCGACAAGAATGTAGTCGAGGTGATGCCGATTTAGACGGCATTAGATCGTAAAAACATGGAACTAGCTAAGGCCATGGATCAAAGACTCAAAGCTCTAAGAGAACCTGAAGATCGCACTCAACTTCTTAAAGCGCTGCTTAAAGAACAGCCAGGAGTTGGGAAGCAACTGGAGAAGATACTTCAACAATCTTATGTTGTTAATTACGTATCTCAGAAGTCTACCCCTCCTGATATTGAAGTTGCCCTATCTAACGGGACTATGGTTCATCCAGCCAGCATTACACAGAATCTGACTGACTTAGAAGAGCTCGAGAGTAGAATTAAAATAATACATAATTTTCGAGCATATGAGCATACTTATAAGATGGCTATTCGTGCAGGGCTTGATCACCCGGCGCTGAAAGAAACCATACGTGAAGTATACCGACGCTGTACTGATTGTGAAAAGAACCAGATCAAGCGCTACGGTTGGGCACCCCCTAAAAGTGTGACAGAAGACCAACCGATGCGCCGAGTCATAGTAAATTGGATAAACTCCCGCGATCCAAGCATACCGGCGGTGTATATATCTGTCATTTCTTATGTGTGGCTTCAGGCTATAACTTGCTTTATGCAATACCGAACAAACGCCCGCAAACAGTGGCAGAGTTATGCTATCACATCTTTAATGACTTCGGTTTCCCCCGAGTACTATGTTCTGATAAAGGTAGTGAGTTTTGTACCGACGTAATGGATGCACTTATACTCGTATCAGGCATGACCCGTAGGCGTGGTGTTCTTTATAAACCTCAAACGCAGGGTGCAAATGAGACACGTCATAGAGAACTTAAGAAACTCTTGCGTACCGCACTAGACGACGTTGAGGATATGTGGGCCTTAACATTTGAAATGGGTTCAGACTCAAATGAATAACTGCATGAATCCTCAAACTGGAACACTCCCCGTTTCACTATTTCTTTGGCCGCTATAGTGAATTACAAGCAACGTTTGACAAAACTGCGCCCGAGAAACACGTTACCCCGTGGCTACAAAAGATCGAGCATATGCAGAACGTTGTTTACCCCTGTTTACTCGAGCACAAGAATCGCGTCCTACTTAAAGCGTATGACCGATGGAATAACACTAAGAACATTGTTCAGTTCAAAGTCGGCGATTACGTTAACATTATAAATCGAAACGCCAATGTTACCGAACTCTCTTCTAAGACGATAGGACCTTTTGTTATTTCCTACCATGATGAGAAGAGTGATACTTACGAAGTGAATAACATTGATGGTACTAGCGCAACCAATCTAGGCACTCACCGTATCCCTACCTCCGAACTCTCATTCGCTCGCTCATTTGATTCTGATGTACCAGTTATGGAGTCACAAGTCAAAGATATAATTGACAAAACATCCGAAGACGGTTACACTTACTACAAGACCCGTTTCATGGATGGGACAGTAGCTTGGCTAACCTCCAATGCATTTCGTGAATCTCGCGACTTTCTTCGTATCTTTAATAAGAAATGGAATAAGCGTTTACATGAGAACACACGAGATAAACGGAAAGGGTTTCTTCAGGTGACTACAAACCCGGATGGATATGAAATTCCCTATTTGCCACCTACTTCCTATGTGACTGAGCTTCCTGATTTATTTACCAACAGACTAGAAAATTCTTCGAACTTACTTACTAATGAAGAACAACCTTTGGCTATTCCTTTGGGTATTACCTTACCAAGTAATAAACATAAGACACCTACATCGGAAATGGTTACTGGACCAAATACTAAACGACATAGAGTACAACATGAGTCTTGAACTCGTACTTGGTATGGATTTTATTGAACATTTTCTCATAATCTTGCTCTAGTGCACACATATGGCGCTGTCAGTGCTTAACTTGGACGTCCGGTAAGTCCTTGCAATCCTCTTTGTGCCAACCGTTTGTACCCTTGCAAGTAGCACACTCTTTCGTATAGTGTCCAAAATCTGGCTTGCCTGGTGCACACTTAACAGGGTCGTGTCTACCATTCCAGTTGCCATTACGTTTTGTGAGGTTGTAACCACACTTCTTGCAAGGCGCTCTCACCTTCTTTTCACCTTTCGGTTCGGTAGAAGTAGAGCCAGTACCCCCTCCAGTAGTAGTGCGAGGTTTCTTAGTACTACGCGCAGTGTTAGTCTCTACTGCGTTACGCTTAGTGGGTTGGGTGTAGCTTGTGGTACTAAGTACTCTAGTAGAGGGATTGGTATGCTTGTGAACTATCTTCTCAAAGACAGACCAAGGAAAAGATCGCAAATCACCATATATTTGTAGCATAGGCTACACGGCGTGAGATAGCAGAGACTTCAGCCCCTGGATCAAAAAACGCTATAACTTTTTCTCCATATACATAAACGGGTTGAAATAAACTTTCATCTCCTTTGGTACAGATTTTATTGAACTTTTTCTCATAATCTTGCTCTAGTGCACACATATGGAACTGTCAGTGCTTAACTTGGACGTCCGGCATGTCCTTGGAATCATCTTTGTGCCAACCGTTAGCACCCTTGCAAGTAGTACACTCTTTCGTATAGTGCCCAAAGTTTGGCTTGCCTGGTGCACACTTAACAGAGTTGTGTTTACCATTCCACTTGCCATCACGTTTAGTGAGGTTGTAACCACACTTCTTGCAAGGTACTCTCTCCTTCCTTTCACCCTTTGGTTCAGTAGAAGTAGAGCCTTTACCACCTCCAGCAGTAGTGCGAGATTTCTTAGTATTACGCGCAGTGTTATTCCCTGTCGCGGTACGCTTAGCGGGCTGGGTAAAGCTCGAGGTACTATGTACTCTAATAGATGAGTTGGTATGCTTTTGAACTATCTTCTCAAACGATGATATCATCATTGACCTTCTTAAATAGGCTAGCCCCCAGAGTCTCCATCATCCGACATATTAATAAATATTCGCCAGTATAGGTACGACCTCCCATCCGAGTGTTCATATGCGTCATATGAGCTAGAGCACCTCGAATAGTAGTATCGTTCTCAAAGGTCTTGCGAGACTCTAGAAGTTCACGGTCACGTGCATCTTCAAAGAAAGTGTTAAGTATATTCTCACGCAACTGGCGCCAGGGTAGGGCTTTCCAGTTGGGCTCATAGGCCTTCAAGATAGTTTTCCATTCCTCTGACTCACAGAAATGAATAAAGGCATTCATCATCTGCTTATCCTTAAGGCTGGCAGACTCCTTAAGTTGGTCAAAGGCCTTCAGTGTCTCCACTGTACTCTCATTAGAGAGAAATCGACCTCAGCCGTCGCGTTACCTAGCTGCTTTATAAAGCTTGGTTCTAAGCGTTCACGAGGCTCATGCTCAGTACTACGGGCTGCTAGTGCCAAGATGGTGTCTATTTCCTTTCTCTTGTTATCGATTAGATAGCGAATGTTATCCGCTTTCCTATCGTCAAGGTCAGAGTCATTCAATAGACGGTCCTCAAGGACTTGCATACCAGAGCGTAATAGCCTGAGACGAGTATGTCTGGTTCTCACTTCCTCGGGAACTCTCTAACGAGGTACTGGTGTAGCGATTGCCAAAATTGTGATTACCAGGGTTAGTTGGCAAATGAGGGTCGATATTACGAGGAGGATGGTAAGCCTCATCGAGTTCCATACGATCATATCCTCTGACAGGCTTAGGTTTGTCAAGAGGATGGTCAATGGTAGCATCAGAGCTATAGAGATTAAATTTTGAAATATTTCCTCTCTCACCAGTGGTAACTGGCTTAGTGGTACACGTACTGGCTGGTAAACCAGTAGGTCTCGGGTTCGAAACTTGGCCCGGAATTTTCTTCTTCTTCGGTATAGAAAGAATATCAGCCACGTGGGATACGATAGAGGGGTCCACAACTGCTGCTGCCGCTAGCTCCTTCAAGAGCGCTTCAGTGCGGTTCAATTGGCGTCGAGATTGAGAAGATCCAACCACTCGTTGTCGAGTTATGGCGTCCTCAGCTTCGGCCCCAAGATTTGAGCTGAATGGAATGGCTTCTCCATCGATGGCGAGACCGAAATTTTCGGACAGGACCAATACTTCCTTTTCACTCCGGATTTGTACTGGAGTGTCCTTTAGATGTGGAGTTATAATGCCCCGACATTCGTATCCACGAATTTTTCAGCCTTTCGACGTTTATCCCCAATATTTGACGGCACGTGGTCAGGGGGCAAGCTGGGGTCCTGAGCTTCACTCCTAGGTGATACACGGACGCTGGCGAGCCTTTCCGCGGTAGTAGATACCTCTTCTTCCAAGGCTTTAGGATCCGACGAGTCATCCTCAGAATTATCCTCTATACCAACCTCAGAATTGGCTTCCCCAACAGTTTCCTCGGCAGGCTCAACTCCAGACAGGCTAGGTGTTTCCACAGGGACCTCAGGAACCTCGGCAGGCTTAGCAGGCTTAGAGCTAGCGGCTCCCTTGCCTTTAGAAGTACCCTTAGCCATAGTATTTGCTGGATAGTAAATCGATGTTAGACAGTCTAAAAGCAGTACACTATTGTAACTACTAAATAACTGAAAAATATGTAAACTTCGATGGAAATTACTAGGTTTCAAACTATATTGAACTAAAATACAATTTAGTCAGTTAGGATTTAGCAGTGGTAGCTTGTGTAAGAATGATCGGGACTGCCTCTTGTTAAGAGCCTAAATATCCTCGATCACACACGGCGTACCTCTAGCTGTTCTTTATTGAATAATTTTCACTAGAAGTACTAAGTGTTCATGACCACATGCCTAATTTGTAGATAGACATAATAACGTAAGTCAAAGTTGATACATTGGCTAATATAAATAAAGTTCCATCTGAAGAAAAATTTAAAAAGAAAAAAGACCTATTGGATTTTAGAGATTGGCGGGAAAACCAAAATCTATAAGTAGTAGTTCGGAGATTATAAAATTTAGTTTATAATATCCTACATCTGCTAATGTCTCAAATAGGTCCAAGTAGATGAGTCATACCAAATACTCAGGCTATTGGAGCCATCAAAGTAAATTTAGAACACTTTGGAAATATTGGAAAAGAGTCTGTATTAAATTATTTAAAATACAAATAAAAACCAATGTATTGTCTCAATTAATCTTGATAGTTTAGACTGACCGGAGGCCGTATTTCTACAACACAAGCTACCACTGCTAAATCCTAACTGACTTAAATTGTATCTTAGTCTATATAACATAGTGTGAAACATAGAAATATCCATCGAAGTTTACAGGTGTCAAAATGATATTGTGCCTTAGGACTGGCGAGTATTTTTTACACGAGCACTTGCCCGAAATAGCGCATAAAGTAGCCCCACTTCGGATGTTCTCTAAGCTTAAGTCAAAGGAATCAATTTGGGATCGTTGAAAGTCAGAGCATTAATTGGCATAGGATCAGATGAAAAAGGCAATAATATCGGTAGTGTATTTGGTTGATGATGTGCCACTCGAGTTGAAAACGGACGCAAGTCATTATGGCATTGGCGGAGCGTGTGTTGTTATTTGAATTGATTGATGGACGTAAACACTACCTGATGGTCTTGTCAAGACCCTTAACAAGACACAGCAAACGTATACAACACCGATGATTAAACTGATAGCACCCACATATGCACTGGTTCATTTTAATGATCACTTAATATGCCAGCGTTTTACCGTATATACAATACAGATCATGAGGTAGCACATACATATGAACACACTAAGTTATAATTGAATAGTATACTGCAACGATGGTCCCACACCATTGCACAATTCAGCTTCACTATTACACATAATCACTTTAACTAGTACTCTTATTTTATTCAAAGTTTCATGTATATGTACTCCGTATGATTGGCGTTGGTAATAATTCAGATCGAATCCAACAATTGAACATTATTCCATTACTTTCACGCACAACATCTTGTTTGCATCGCTTTTTTTTTTTTTTGGAGACGTGATATTATTGATCGGAGCCCATTTATGTATATTTATATTTTGGTGGGACAATTTCCGTCCTCCTGTACTTCTGTAAGATTAGGTCTATCAAGGCGATCTTATCGCCTTAAAGTAAATAAACGCTTAGGTTAAGTCTAAGTATATCAAAATTTAAAAGTGAATCAACGAAATGAGTCTTTTGGTAAAGTTAGGTATGCCTCGTGAAACAGCAATCCTCTGAGGGATTGTGAGGCTGAGACATTGCCTATATATAATCCTCTCAGTACTGTTTTCGCCGAAGGGATTTTATTTAGTGCTTCGTTGTCGCTCTATTAGTAACTATGGTATGTTTCGTTGGGGCAAATCCGATAGACTCATAGAATCATATCTCCAGTAAAAAAATAGTATAAAATAAATAAAAAAATACTCTTGATGTCCATAGTTAACCAATAACTTGCCACTTATCAAGAATGACCGACTTAGCCTTCATCAGACTGGCACATCTGGTTGGCTGAACAGAAGATAAACTAAGCAACGCTAATTGTCCTTAGAAACCTATGTTCGGTTGAGTCATCTCGCTACCGAAGTATTCAATTATAAACAGCTTTGGAAGGTAAATATTGTTCTATTAATAGAACTAGACCAAGTCTTATATTGGTATTTTACTGGGTCTTTTAATGGCCTTGTCCAAATATCTGATATGTAAAATGGAAAAGGTATTAATTAATAAAACCGTTAAATACCATAAAAGGAAAACTGAGTTTACGTACTTTCAAGAGCACGTTTTACGTACTTTTAAGAATACGTTTTACGTACTATTAAGAGTACATTTATATTACAAGATTCTAATGTGGAGGTCCGAATTTTACACTTCCAACGATTTATTGATGTCATCAACAATACGTGCTTACTTTTGTGTTCTTTCTTCCGCACTTCTATAGGGATAAAATTACTTATTTCAAAAAAAAAGATAAGTTACAATGTATATATGTTATAATGTATGAACATATGGTATGGCTCTCATAGTCGTTGTAGTGGTTCGAGAAAGATCGATGGGAAGAAGTGGTCAGTAAATTGTCGCTGTGTTCAGCGTTATTATTGACTTTTACTTAAGCCATTCTTCAACTCTTAACTACAATTTCTTCGTAGTTTATAGGCACTCGATCACGATATTTCATTTTGACCATAACGCCATCATCACGTTTACTCTGTTCGGTGTTAACTATTAAGTCGGTGACTTATACACCAATCACAGTTTCAAATCTATATTCTTCTTCACCATGAGAGCCGAAGAGTGGAGGTGTAGACTACATCCACGATGTATACCTTTGGACCATTGTAGACTTCGATAGATACTTCTATGTTTTAAGCTATGTTATATAAACTAAGATAAAATTTAAGTCAGTTAGGATTTACAGCAATAGCTTGTGTAAGAATGATCGGGACTGCCTCTTGGTAAGTGCCTTAATATCCTCGATCACACAGGACGTAACTCTAGCTGTTTTTTATTAAATAATTTTCACTAGAAGTACTAAGTGTTCATGACCACATCCTAATTTGTAGATAGACATAATAACATAAGTCAAATTAATATATTGGCTAATATAAATAAAGTTCCATCTGAAGAAAAGTTAAAAAAGAAAAAGACATATTGGATTTTGGAGATTGGCGGGAAGACCAAAACCTGTAAGTAGTAGTTCAGAGATATAAAATTTAGTTTATAATATCCTACTTCTACTATCGTCTCAAATAGGTTCAATTAAATGAGTCATATCAAATATTCAGGCTATTGGAGCCATCAGAGTAAATTTAGAACACTTTGAAAATATTGGAAAAAGAATTTGTATTAAATTATTATAGATACAATTGAAAACCAATATGTTATCTCATTTGATCTTGATATTTTAGACTGACCGGAGGTCGTATATCTAATACATCGATTTAAAATATTGCAAGCTGTGCGGTATTTTCTTGTTCTAAGTTTTGCAAAACCTTTCAAGGCTAAAATACAAAATAATAATATCTTATTGTCATCTTTAACATCTTCAGTAAGATTCTTGCGCGCAGCAACAAACTGCACATAAAACCATCACGGTATTTACATTATTAAAAAATGTCGCACAAATTGCGTTCAAAAAGTGATGAAACATTTTATGAACTGGTACTAGGTGATAGTATTATCTATTTCAAAGTAAATTAGCTACAATATATGTACATATGATATTGCTCTCAAGCAGTTGTAGTGGTTCGGGGACGATCGATGAGAAGATGTGGACACTAAATTCCCGTTTAAAGCTTGGGCCGAGTATTTCATCAATGGAGAATATGCACTAGGTCAATTCAAGCCGGTGCTGACAAAAAAAATGACACCATCAAGTGTGCCATGTATTCACTTGCTGACATAGTAAGTAAGGTTTTTACCGTGTAGCGCCGTGGAATGGGTTGGTGTAGAGTCCGCAATGCTGAGTAGACCAAATTATCCATCATAGTTTGGTTGAGGAGCAAGGTTGGTGGTAAACAGATGGCACACCAGATCACGGATGCACTCAGGATGTGCTGATTGGCTTGAATTGGAAGTATCCTAGACGGAACTAACAGGCGCGATGACTTAGTTTGGACCGAGTATGGAAAACATATATTGATGTGCCAGAGACGGATGGCAATACGGGAGTTGTTTTACATGCCGAAAAAAAAGATCCAAGGTGCTCGTGAAGGGTCCACACACCGTGGAAGTCATGGTACTCTTGTATTTGATCGAAGAGATCAAGGAAGACAGTTTCAGGTCTACCAGGTTGCGTTGGATCAGTCGCTGGATGTAGGCAAAGTGGCGGGTGGTGAATTTGTAGCCACCGAGGCAGATAGGTCAGCAACAGCCGTCAGGGTATTCGACAATGTGAACAATATTCATTACAATAATAGCACAGAGCCAGATTAGTTTAAGCTCGAAACAGCAATTGAAGCTATCGTGTCAGGCTTTGTTTCGATTCGAGGTTGGTGGGTTACCCATGACCAGTTGGTAGTAGTATTGGCGCCAAGCCAATGTCGCGATCTCCTTGTTTAGGACCAGCGTTTCGTTAAATTCTTCTTTATATCGTCACAGCGTGGGCAGAGGGTTACATGGTCGGGTATACACCCGTTTGTTGTTTTATATACAGTTTTCAGATGGGCATAGTGTAAACTTCGATGGAAATTACTAGGTTTCAAACTATATTAAACTAAAATACAATTTAGTCAGTTAGGATTTAGCAGTGGTAGCTTGTGTAAGAATGATCGGGACTGCCTCTTGTTAAGAGCCTAAATATCCTCGATCACACACGGCGTACCTCTAGCTGTTCTTAATTGAATAATTTTCACTAGAAGTACTAAGTGTTCATGACCACTTGCCTAATTTGTAAATAGACATAATAACGTAAGTCACGTTAATACATTAGCTGATATAAATAAAGTTCCATCTGAAGAAAAGTTAAAAAAAGAAAAAGACTTATTGGATTTTGGAGATTGGCGGGAGGACCAAAATCTATAAGTAGTAGTTCGGAGATTATAAAATTTAGTTTATAATATCCTACATCTACTAATGTCTCAAATAGGTCCAAGTAGATGGGTCATACCAAATACTCAGGCTATTGGAGCCATCAAAGTGAATTTAGAACACTTTGGAAATATTGGAAAAAGAGCTTGTACTAAATTATTTAAAATACAAATAAAAACCAATGTATTATCTCAATTGATCTTGATATTTTAGACTGACCGGAGGCCGTATTTCTACATAGCCCCCAGTAGCTTTTAGAACTACGAATGTACGTTAAGATACGATCTAGTTGGTAAAGCGAAAACCAAATTAAAAACGGTTTCGGTCATGACTTATCGAGTAAGTATGTGCCTATATGTACGAGTTCAAGACTCATGTTGTACTCTATGTCGTTTAGTATTTGGTCCAGTAACCATTTCCGATGTAGGCGCCTTACGTTTATTATTTGGTAAGGTATTAGCCAAAGGCTGTTCTTCATTAGTAAGTAAGTTTGAACAATTTTCTGCACTGTTGGTAAGCAGATCAGAAAGTTTAGTCACGTAGGAAGTAGGTGGCAAATAGGGAATTTCAGATCCGTCAGGGTTTGTAGTCACCTGAGGAAACCCTTTTCGTTTATCTCGTGTGTTCTTATGTAAACGCTTATTCCATTTCTTATTAAAGATACGAAGAAAGTCGCGAGATTCACGAAATGCATCGGAGGTTAGCCAAGCTACTGTCCCATCCATGAAACGGGTCTTGTAGTAAGTGTAACCGTCTTCGGATGTTTTATCAATTATATCTTTGACTTGTGACTCCATAACTGGTATATCAGAATCAAATGAGCGAGCGAATGAGAGTTCGGAGGTAGGGATACGGTGAGTGCCTAGATTGGTTGCGCTAGTACCATCAATGTTATTCACTTCGTAAGTATCACTCTTCTCATCATGGTAGGAAATAACAAAAGGTCCTATCGTCTTAGAAGAGAGTTCGGTAACGTTGGCGTTTCGATTTATAATGTTAACGTAATCGCCGACTTTGAACTGAACAATGTTCTTAGTGTTATTCCATCGGTCATACGCTTTAAGTAGGACGCGATTCTTGTGCTCGAGTAAACAGGGGTAAACAACGTTCTGCATATGCTCGATCTTTTGTAGCCACGGGGTAGCGTGTTTCTCGGGCGCAGTTTTATCAAACGTTGCTTGTAATTCACTATAGCGGCCAAAGAAATAGTGAAACGGAGTGTCCCAGTTTGAGGATTCATGCAGTTATTCATTTGAGTCTGAACCCATTTCAAATGATAAGGCCACATATCCTCAACGTCGTCTAGTGCGGTACGCAAGAGTTTCTTAAGTTCTCTATGACGTGTCTCATTTGCACCCTGCGTTTGAGGTTTGTAAGGAACACCACGCCTATGGGTCATGCCTGATACGAGTATAAGTGCCTCCATTACGTCGGTACAAAACTCACTACCGTTATCAGAACATAGTACTCGGGGAAACCGAAGTCATTAAAGACGTGATAGCATAATTCTGCCACTGTTTGTGGACGTTTGTTCGGTATTGCATAAAGCAAGTTATAGCCCGAAGCCACACATAAGAAATGACAGATATATACATCGCCAGTATGCTTGGATCGCGGGAGTTTAACCAAATCGACTATGACTCGGCGCATCGGTTGGTCTTCTGTCACACTTTTAGGGGTGCCCAACCGTATCGCTTGATCTGGTTCTTTTCACAATCAGTACAGCGTCGGTATACTTCACGTATGGTATCTTTCAGCGCCGGGTGATCAAGCCCTGCACGAATAGCCATTTTATAAGTATGCTCATATGCTCGATGCGTTAAATTATGTATAATTTTAACTCTACTTTCGAGCTCCTCTAAGTCAGTCAGATTCTGCGTAACGCTGGCTGGATGAACCATAGTCCTGTTGGAAAGGGCAACCTCAGTATCAGGAGGGGTAGAGTCCTGAGATACATAATTGACAACATTGGATTGTTGAAGTATCTTCTTCAGTTGTTTCGCAACTCCTGGCTGCTCTTTAAGCAGCGCTTTAAGTAGTTGAGTGCGAGCTTCAGGTTCTCTTAGAGTTTTGAGTCTTTGATCCATGGCCTTAGCTAGTTCCATGTTTTTTACGATCTAATGCCGTTTCAATCGGCATTACCTCGACTGCAATCTTGTTGGGTGCATGTGTTGTACGAGTCTTGAGCTTTTGTTCAAACTCTTTAGACTCCTCTAGTTTAGCTAAGAATTCGGTTGAGGGTTTCCACTTAGTGGTACCTGCAGGACCGATGCGACAAACAATGGTGTGTTTCCAAGGCGTCTTCTTAATAGAATAGGATCCCTGATACAAGAACGTGTCGGTTTCACGGTCGACATAAATAGGTTCGTCTTGAATCATATTAATTAAATCACGTATCCATGGGTCGGAGTTACGTAAGGGACAACACAGCGTAATGGTAGATTTAGTAATATTAACATAATTTAACAACTGTGCGATAAGTTGACAAGGTGGGTTAGCCCACGCATTATGCTTTGATAAGTCAAGCTGAAATGCATCACCTTTAGGATGAGTCAACGACCTATATTCAGAAACCTGTTTGTTATGTTCTGCGGCGAACATATCAACAGTAAATGGACCCCATCGTGATTGAGCGAGGTTAAACCATTTCTTATTTAGCATCCAATCGGTTGCTAATAACTCCTTGACTGTTTTCTGGTAGTCGGGCACAAGTCGAGAGCATGTCAGGAAGATGGTTATGTATTCCTGGAATGTGTGTTATATTAAAAGCGAACTTGGCAATAATGTCATGCCAGCGGCTCACCAACTGTGAATCAGGGTTCATATCTTTAAGTATGTTAAAGACTTTTGATCACAGGCGACAGTAAAGTAACTTCCATAAAGGTAGTCTTTAAACTGTCTTAGCGCAGTAACTATAGCAAGGAGCTCTTGTTTAACGGTAGGGTAATTCCGTTGACTCTTATTATAACTCTTGCTAAAGAATTGTATGTAGCGCGGTTTACCATTTATCGTTTGGTAAAGCACTCCACCTACCGCTCGATCTGAAGCGTCGGTTGCTACTTGAATGGGACACCATCCACAGGGTACTGCATGATGGGTGCGTCCATTACTTTACTTTTGACTAGTTTAAATGCATCATCACATTCTTTAGTCCAAAGCTTTCCCAAAGGTCCTTTGTGCAGCCGTAGGTGACTGAAAGGCTTTTAAGTAATGAGAAAGATGCGGTACCGAATCCGAGAAGAAGTTAACAAACCCACACACAGAGTTCACATCTCTTCCAGTAATTGGTGTTGATAAATCCAACAGAAACTGTTTCTTGCCAGGATCAATTTCTACCCCTGCTGCAGATACTTTGTAGCCAAGTAAGTGTATAGTATCTTTAGCAAAAGAACACTTGTCTTCGTTAATCTTAAGTTTAGCATGATTAAGTCGCTTTAAGACTTCTTTAACGAGTTTAGCATGTTCATGTGCTGTCTTTGTAAAGATAACTATATCATCTAAATAGACTGATACGTTATACGACAGGTCCGCAAATAGTTCCATCATAACTTGTTGGAAGAAAGAAGGTAACATGTGTAAGCCTTCAGGTGCACCTTTAAACTGGTACTTCTTACCTTGCCAAGTAAAGGAAAAGTATTTCCTATGAGGCTCATATATATTTGTAGTTGATGGAATGCAGCTTTTAAGTCTATCTTGGAAAAGATAGTCGCACCTCCATTTTGCGTAGTATCTCGCTTATCTTAGGTAAGGGAAAAACTATGTTGCGGAATTAGTTTGTTGATTGGCGACAGGTCTAGTACTACTCTTGTTTTACTAAACGTTCCATCAGATTTATATTGATCGACCGCTAAGAGAGCTAAGTTAACTGGGGTTGCATCATAATTGATTTCAATTAGACCCTGTTTTAACCAATCTTCGATTTGGGTTTTGACAACGTCTTTTGTGTCTCCAACTCACGTAGTTATGTGAAGGACACTTTAACTTAGAGAAGTCGACGTTTGTTAAGTCAAGTCTAACGTACCCATTAGAGAACTTAAACATACACCAGTCAGTTATTGCAATCTTCCTGTTTTGTATAATTAAGTCCATAATTATATCGGTGAAGTGCGGAATCATATCCTTTGCTTCACCTTCCGGAGGTTTAGGTATCTTTAACATATTATCATCTGACTGATCTTTATTCGGCCCAGCCCATTAGGCAGACCAGTGAGTGTTATACCTAAACTGAGAAGATCAGTCATACCTATAATTAAATCGTATTTCTGAGACATGTCAGTAACGATTAGGTGAGTCTTCACTTCTCTTCTATCTGACAGCATTATGTGTGCATAGTCAATGGCTTGTTCGCAAGTAGTAACTTTGCCATTTCCCAAGATTAAATCAGTTGTTTCTGTTATGGACAGCCATATCTGTAGCGTAGGCTACTCGGCATGAGATAGCAGAGACTTCAGCCCTGGATCAAATAGTGCCATAACTTTTTCTCCATTTACGAAAACTGTTTGAAAGATACGTTCATCTCCTTTGGTATAGATTTTATTGAACATTTTCTCATAATCTTGCTCTAGTGCGCACATATGGTACTGTCAGTGCTTAACTTGGACGTCTGGTAAGTCCTTGCAATCCTCTTTGTGCCAACCGTTAGTACCCTTGCAAGTAGCACACTCTTTCATATAGTGTCCAAAATCTGGTTTGCCTGGTGCACACTTAACAGGGTCGTGTCTACCATTCCACTTGCCATTATTGTTTTGTGAGGTTGTAACCACACTTCTTGCAAGGCGCTCTCACCTTCTTATCACCTTCGGTTCGGTAGAAGTAGAGCCAGTACCCCTCCAGTAGTAGTGCGAGGTTTCTTAGTACTACGCGCAGTATTAGTCTCTACTGCGTTTCGCTTAGTGGGCTGGGTGTAGCTCGTGGTACTAAGTACTCTAGTAGAGGAATTGGTATGCTTGTGTACTATCTTCTCAAAGACAGACCAAGGCATAGATCGCAAATCACCATAGGCGATGATGTCATCATTGACTTTCTTAAAGAGGTTAGCTCCCAGAGTCTCCATCATCTGACAAATTAATAAATATTCGCCAGTATAGGTACGACCACCCATCCGAGTATTCATATGTGTCATATGAGCTAGAGCACCTCGAATAGTGGTATCGTTCGCAAAGAACTTGCGAGACTCTAGAAGTTCACGGTCACGTGCATCTTCAAAAAAAAGGTGTTAAGTATATTATCACGCAACTGGTGCCAGGGTAGGGCTTTCCAGTTGGGCTCATGAGCCTTCAAGATAGTTCGCCATTCACCTGGCTCACAGAAATGAATAAAGGCATTCATCATCTGCTTATCCCTAAGGCTGGCAGACTCCTTAAGTTGGTCGAAGGCCTTCAGTGTCTCCACTGTACCTCATTAGTAGAGAAATCGACCTCAGCCTGCGCGTTACCTAGCTGCTTTATAAAGCTTGGTTCTAAGTGTTCACGAGGCTCATGCTCAGTGCTACGGGCTGTTAGTGCCAAGATGGTGTCTATTTCCTTTCTCTTGTTATCGATTAGATAGCGAATGTTATCCGCTTTCCTATCGTCAAGGTCAGAGTCATTCAATAGACGGTCCTCAAGGACTTGCATACCAGAGCGTAATAGCCTGAGACGAGTATGTCTGGTTCTCACTTCCTCATCCTCAGGATTAGAGCGGAACTCTCTAACGAGGTACTGGTGTAGCGATTGCCAAAATCGTGATTACCAGGGTTAGTTGGCAAATGAGGGTCGATATTACGAGGATGGTAAGCCTCATCGAGTTCCATACGATCATATCCTCTGACAGGGTTAGGTTTGTCAAGAGGATGGTCGATGGTAGCATCAGAGCTATAGAGATTAAATTTTGAAATATTATCTCTCGCCAGTGGTAACTGGCTTAGTGGTAAACATACTGGCTGGTAAACCAGTAGGTCTCGGGTCTCGAAACCCGGCCCGAATTTTTTTTTTCTTCTTCGGTATAGGAAGAATATCAGCCAAGTGGGACACGATAGAGGGGTCCACAACTGCCGCTGCCGCTAGCTCCTTCAAGAGCGCTTCAGTGCGGTTCAATTGGCGTCGAGATTGAGAGGATCCAACCACTCGTTGTCGAGTTATGGCGTCCTCAGCTTCGGCCCCAAGATTTGAGCTGAATGGAATGGCTTCTCCATCGATGGCGAAACCGAAATTTTCGGACAGGTCCAATACTTCCTTTTCACGCCGGATTTGTGCTGGAGTGTCCTTTAGATGTGGAGTTATAATGCCCCCCCGACATTCGTATCCACGAATTTTCCAGCCTTTCGACGTTTATCCCCAACATTTGACGGCACGTGGTCAGGGGCAAGCTGGGGTCCTGAGCTTCACTCCTAGGTGATACACGGACGCTGGCGAGCCTTTCCGCGGTAGTAGATACCTCTTCTTCCAAGGCTTTAGGATCCGACGAGTCATCCTCAGAATAATCCTCTGTACCAACCTCAGAATTTGCTTCCCCAACAGTATCCTCGGCAGGCTCAACTCCAGACAGGCTAGGTGTTTCCACAGGGACCTCAGGAACCTCGGCAGGCTTAGCAGGCTTAGAGCTAGCGGCTCCCTTGCCTTTAGAAGTACCCTTAGCCATAGTATTTGCTGGATAGTAAATCGATGTCAGACAGTCTAGAAGCAGTACACTACTGTAACTACTATTTAACTGAAAAATATGTAAACTTCGATGGAAATTACTAGGTTTCAAACTATATTAAACTAAAATACAATTTAGTCAGTTAGATTTAGCAGTGGTAGCTTGTGTAAGAATGATCGGGACCGCCTCTTGTTAAGAGCCTAAATATCCTCGATCACACAGGGCGTACCTCTAGCTGTTCTTTATTGAATAATTTTCACTAGAAGTACTAAGTGTTCATGACCACTTGCCTAATTTGTAAATAGACATAATAACGTAAGTCACGTTAATACATTAGCTGATATAAATAAAGTTCCATCTGAAGAAAAGTTAAAAAAAGAAAAAGACTTATTGGATTTTGAGATTGGCGGAGGACCAAAATCTATAAGTAGTAGTTCGAGATTATAAAATTTAGTTTATAATATCCTACATCTACTAATGTCTCAAATAGGTCCAAGTAGATGAGTCATACCAAATACTCAGGCTATTGGAGCCATCAAAGTGAATTTAGAACACTTTGGAAATATTGAAAAAAAGAGCTTGTACTAAATTATTTAAAATACAAATAAAAAACCAATGTATTATCTCAATTGATCTTGATATTTTAGACTGACCGGAGGCCGTATTTCTAGACCGGTTTATGAGGGATAACCTGGTCCTTCTCGGTATTTCATACTCTGCACTAACCCATTCCGCGCACTACACTATTGGCGCAGACCTGATCCGTACCACAGAGGTGGGTACTCTACTTATTAGGTCAGCAAGAGAAATATATGGAACATTCGATAGTAAGAGTGTAGAAAGTCAACACCGGCCTGAATTGGCTTCACTTGGCCCAAGCTTCAAACGGGAATTTACTGGCCACTTCTTCCCATCAATCTTTCCTGAACCACTACAGCGACTATGAAAGCCATACCATATGTTCATACATTGTAACATACATACTTGTCATTTTTTGAAATAAATAATATTATCCCTATTCAGATGACAGGACTGTAAGTATTCTATACTACCTCATCGTGGCGACACTATCTAAAGTAAGCTGACCCACACGCTAGTTACTATACCTAGACCTTATAAACTTTCCTGTTCTTGAGCTATTGCTATGGCTAAAGAAAATTCTAAAGGCAAGGGAGTCGCCAGCTCTAAGCCTGCTAAGCCTGTTGAGGTTCCTGAGGTTACTGGGGACACTCATCCGTCTGGTACTGAGCCTGCCGTTGAAGCTGTAGAGGACGCAAAAACTCTGAGGATGACTCGTCGGACCCTAAAGCCTTGAAAAGATGGTTTCAACCGCCGCGGAAAGGCTTGCCGGCGTCCGTGTGTCTCACCTAGGCATCACCTCGCCATCTGACCGCGAAAAGTCAGATATTGGAAAGGCTATATCTCCTGAACAGGTGGAGGAAACATCGCGAGATCGACGGTTTATTACTACTGAAAGTCAGTCCAATCCACCTATCAACAAAGATGGCGGCGTTCCATTTCGTGACAGTCATTGCATACTCGCCACTGAATGCCTCGCCACCGAATGTTGGGGCGGAAGACGCAAATATTGGGGACGCCATGAACTTGATAACGAGTGGTTGGATCTTCAATCTCGACGTCATTTGAACTGCAAAGATGAACTCAAGGGAGAGCTAGCTGCTGCAGCAGTTTCTGACCCTTCGACCATATCCCACGCGGCCGATATTCTTCCTATATCCAAAAAATAATATATCCGAGCCGGGGTTCGAACTTGAGGCCCATTGGTTTACCAGCCAACAGGGTTACCATCTCATGCTGAGTAGATTACCGCTGGTGATATGGGGTCCACCTCATGAAACAAATATCTAATCTTTGGAAGCTGGCAGTTCAACCACAAGCTCTCGATAAACATAACCCTGTCAGAGGAAGAGAAGTGAAGAGATCGATGAGGCTTACTGACATGTCTCATAACATCGATCCTCATTTGATCATCTCAGTTTGGTAATACGACTCACTGGTCTGCCTAATGGGCTAGAAATAAAGATCAGTCAGATGATAACATGTTAAAGATACCTAAACCTCCGGAAGGTGAAGCAAAAGATATGATTCTGCACTTCACCGATATAATTATGGACTTAATTATACAAAACAGGAAGATTGCAATAACTGACTGGTGTATGTTTAAGTTCTCTAATGGAGTACGTTAGCTTGACTTAACAAACGTCGACTTCTCTAAGTTAAAGTGTCCTTCACATATCTACGTGAGTTGGAGACACAAAGACGTTGTCAAAACCCAAATTGAAGATTGGTTAAAACAGGGTCTAATTGAAATCAATTATGATGCTACCCCAGTTAACTTAGCTCTATTAGCGGTCGATCAATATAAATCTGATGGAACGTTTAGTAAAACAAGAGTAGTACTAGACCTGTCGCCAATCAACAAACTAATTCCGCAACATAGTTTTCCCTTATCAAAGATAAGCGAGATACTACGCAAAATGGAAGGTGCGACTATCTTTCCAAGATAGACTTAAAAGCTGCATTCCATTAATTACTAATATATGAGCCGCATAGGAAATACTTTTCCTTTACTTGGCAAGGTAAGAAGTACCAGTTTAAAGGTGCACCTGAAGGCTTACACATGTTACCTTCTTTCTTCCAACAAGTTATGATGGAACTATTTGCGGACCTGTTGTATAACGTATCAGTATATTTAGATGATATAATTATCTTTACAAAGACAGCACATGAACATGCTAAACTCGTTAAAGAAGTCTTAAAGCGACTTAATCATGCTAAACTTAAGATTAACGAAGACAAGTGTTCTTTGCTAAAGATACTATACACTTACTTGATTACAAGGTATCTGCAGCAGGGGTAGAAATTGATCCTGGCAAGAAACAATTTCTGTTGGATTTATCAACACCGATTACTGGAAGAGATGTGAACTCTGTGTGTGGGTTTGTTAACTTCTTCTCAGATTCGGTACCGCATCTTTCTCATTACTTAAAGCCTTTCAGTCACCTACGGCTGCACAAAGGACCTTTGGGAAAGCTCTGGACTAAAGAATGTGATGATGCATTTAAGCTAGTCAAAAGTAAAGTAATGGACGCACCCATCATGCAATACCCTGTGGACGGCGTCCCATTCCAAGTAGCAACCGACGCTTCAGACCGAGCGGTAGGTGGAGTGCTATACCAAACGATAAATGGTAAACCACGTTACATACAATTCTTTAGCAAGAATTATAATAAGAGTCAACGGAATTACCCTACCGTTAAACAAGAGCTCCTTGCTATAGTTACTGCGCTAAGACAGTTTAAAGACTACCTTTATGGAAGTTACTTTACTGTCGTCTGTGATCAAAAGCCTTTAACATATTTAAAAAAGATATGAACCCTGATTCACAGTTGGTGAGCCGCTGGCATGACATTATTGCTAAGTTCGCTTTTAACATTACATACAAACCAGGAATACACAACCGTCTTCCTGACATGCTCTCTCGACTTGTCCCTGACTACCAGAAAACAGTTAAAGAGTTATTAGCAACCGATTGGATGCTTAATAAGAAATGATTTAACCTCGCTCAATCAAGATGGGGTCCATTTGCTATTGACGTGTTCGCCGCAGAACATAACAAACAGGTTTCTGATTATTGGTCGTTGATTCATCCTAAAGGTGATGCCTTTCAACTTGACTTATCAAAGCATAATGCGTGGGCTAACCCACCTTGTCAACTTATCGCACAGTTGTTAAATTATGTTAATATTACTAAATCTACCATTACGCTGTGTTGTCCCTTACGTAGCTCCGATCCATGGATACGTGATTTAATTAATATGATACAAGACGAACTCTATTTATGTCGACCGTGAAACCGTCACGTTCTTGTATCAGGAATCCTATTCTATTAAGAAGACACCTTGGAAACACACCATCGGTTGTCGCATCGGTCCTGCAGGTACCACTCAAGTGGAAACCCTCAACCGAGTTCTTAGCTAAACTAGAGGAGTCTAAGGAGTTTGAAACAAAAGCTCAAGACTCGTACAACACATGCACCCAACAAGAATGCCAGTCGAGGTAATGCCGAAAACATGAGACGGCATTCAAAGACTCAAAGCTCTAAGAGAACCTGAAGCTCGCACTCAACTACTTAAAGCGCTGCTTAAAGAATAGCCAGGAGTTGCGAAACAACTGAAGAAGATACTTCAACAATCTAATGTGTTGTTTCTCAGGAGTCTACCCCCTCCTGATACTGAAGTTGCCCTATCTAACGGGACTATGGTTCATCCAGCCAGCGTTACACAGAATCTGACTGACTTAGAAGAGCTCGATAGTAGAGTTAAAATAATACATAGTTTAACTCATCGAGCATATGAGCATACTTATAAGATGGCTATTCGTGCAGGGCTTGATCACCCGGCGCTGAAAGAAACCATACGTGAAGTATACCGACGCTGTACTGAATGTTAAAAGAACCAGATCAAGTGCTACGGTTGGGCACCCTAAAAAAAAGTGTGACAGAAGACCAACCAATGCGCCGAGTCATAGTAGATTTGGTTAAACTCCCGCGATCCAAGCATACTGGCGATGTATATAACTGACATGTGTGGCTTCGGGCTATAACTTGCTGTATGCAATACCGAACAAACACCCGCAAACAGTGGCAGATTTATGCTTTCACGTCTTTAATGACTTTGGTTTCCCCCCGAGTACTATGTTCTGATAAAGGTAGTGAGTTTTGTACCGACGTAATGGAGGCACTTATACTCGTATCTATTGTTCTCAGATATTAAAGTATCTTAAAGTATTTTAAGTTTTAAGTGAATAGTTGTGATTTATTTTATTCGAGTCCCTGCTTTTATACACATTGGACTCATAATTCTTGAGGCATTAAAAAACACCTCTTAAGATGAAAAAGGTTCTCACTTATTCTACGATCCAATCCAAAGGCAGCGTCACCACGTCTTCAACGATTGTGGCTTCCATTGTAATCTTTAGCCTTATGCTCTTATATTGTACTTCTCCGATAGTTAGGGATGCCTTTATGCCCATCAGAGATATTCTATATTGATGATTCCATACTCCCGGCATTTCGGTTCCGAGATAATTCCATAAAATATTTCTGTGTCCCTCTCTGAGTTTAGATTCTCTCCTTGGTTGATGCTGGGATAAACCTTGTTGAGTCTCCGCTGTTTGGCCGTAGTGTTATGCTTGGTAAACAATCCAACTTATAATATCTGTTCCTTTTATTATGATATTTCTTTATGGGCTTTAAGTTGCACATATATATATACATATGTATGTGTGTTCCCGTTTTTGTAATATCCATCGAGTCAATATATAGGAATGTTTGTTTATTGGCGAAGCTGAGTGTTATGACTCGAGGCAAAGGCGTCGACGCTGTTAGGTCCAATATGTTTCTGGACCTGGTCAAAGAAATCCGGAAGTAACTTCCAACATGATGTATAGAACACCACAGGATAGTTGATATCCGCCGTGCCCTCATGAACACGACTACACATGTCTGATAACATGTTTAGTTCTCCAGGTACATGTGTAGTGGGATATAATTCCATCGCTGCAACATACTATTTCAGCTGAGTGTTCATGTATATGAGAGCCTTATGATCTCTGTGCACAGTAAACAGCTGTCCAATGAGACGGTCATGAAAAAAGAACTAGAGCATAGGTAAGTGCTAATAACTCTTTCATCGGGGTTGCATATGTCTGTTGTGCAGTGTTGAAAGTCTTCGAGAAGAGCATCAGATAATGTTTGCGTCCGTCAATAAATTGAAACAATGCTCCATCAATCCCATAATCGCTTGCATCCGTTTCTAACTCAAGTGGCACACCATCAACAGGAAAATTCAGCCAGACTGCTGACACGATAGCCTCCTTCATCTGATCCTGCGCCAATTGATGTTCTGGTTTCCAATGATCCCCAATGGGCTCCTTTGGCTTAAGTTTAGAAAATGTTCGGAGTGGGGCCACCTTAGCAATTATTAGGTCATCAACATATCATTGTATGTCCAGTCCCGCCATCAAATTGCTGATTGTGTAGTGAAATTGTGACGTGAGTATCGTTGACCCAAAGGGAGCCGACATAAACGGGTACTGCTGACTGTACCATGTAAACGAAAACATGTGCTGCGAATCGACGTGCACCGGTAAACGATGGTATGCGGCCGATAAGTCCAACGGGGTATAGTAACGCAACCCCTTCAAGTTGCTGATGATCTCGTTGACCTTCGGAAGCGTAAACTGATCACTCGGAATAAGTGCGTTGATCTGCCGCAGGCCCAAGCACACTCGCACCTTGATAAGTTCACCCGACGATGTGAACGATGGTACTGCCAACAAAGGAAGGTTGACAATCGACGCCGATGTTCGACGACTGGTGACCAATTCGTGCTCCCATTTGTGTACTTGCTTCGTTACATGTGGTTTGTATTTGTCAGATACTAAGCTTCTTGTCTGCCGACGTAGGCCCAGGAGTTATCTCGAGGGAAGAGAGTGACACTTCCACTACCCGGGAGTATACAGCGAGCTGCATCTAGAATGGTGTCATTAGCATCCAGGTATTGGTTTGCGCTTGTGTATGTCATCTGGCTCGGACAAGTCTGGGGCCATTCGAAGATTGATCGGTTTCAGTAGTTCATTCATATCATTACGATTAATCTCTGAAATGGATATACTAATCCGGTTAAGCCTATTCCCAACTCGCCCATAATATCCATACCCAGTATTGTATCAACGTTATCCCGGCAGGTTCATAAGTCCAAACGTACAACCCTCAGTAGTAGCTGACCCGTACTGGACATTTGTTGCTTATGTTTTGCCCAAACGTGAAGTCCTGGAGGCTTTGTCCGTCAAATATATGTAACTATCCTTGGCCGGTGGTGTAATAGAAAGGTGTGCCTTAGCTGCGGATGCCTGAGTGATGACTGAACAGTTGGCCCCCCGTGTCAATAAGGGTGCGCATGTCATGTCCGTTTACTTGTAAAGTAACGTATACACGGTTGTCAGTAGGAAACAATTTACCTTTTACTGCAAATATTCTCGTTGCTGTACGACCAACGGACATGAACAAACATGTTCACATCAGGCACCCCAGCCTGTCAATCCGAATCTGTTCCAACTTCCCAGCCTTCGGATGTCTGCTCTTCTTCCATCAACTCGTCGCCACTCTGCATGTACGAATTATCGACCAGGTCATGAATGTACATCACTTCAGTCTCCCCCCGTGTCGGTGGGTGGTTGATCAGGCATAATATCACCGTCCACTAAGTTAACACGAGGCCAGAAATTAGTATCCGATCCGCGTCGATGTGCTTGCAGCCGATTTACGTTGAACTGCAGCCCCACCATTTTGTGTGCGGCTACTTGTGTTAGCCTGAACCGGTAGTCGTTGTAAGTTTGGACAACGACTTACATGTCCTGGTCCTGGCGGAATGTTTTGGTCACACGATCGACAACGAACCCATTGATTCGACGTAGGCGGTGCATGCGGACTAGCGCGTGTATTCGCCTCCGTAAGCAAATTTGGACGTGATCGCGAGTTCCCCGGAATTCATTGAGGTCGCGAGAACTTGTCCTGGCGATTATCTTCTGCTTTGTCAATGTCCACACGGAATACATCACGCATCTTTTCAGACAAGTAGTTTCACCAACGTGAATGCATTCAAAGAGTATCCAGGTAGTATGCCCCACTTGCAGCTTGGCGTTCAAAATTAAGTATACCATGGTTGCGGTATACCTGTAGGGGGTTCTCATACTGTCACATTTCCATAAACTCTACCTTGCGTTCAAAATCACGAATCTGAGTATCGAGCGGAACCGATGGCTTCAGTTTCATGCACGCTAACACCTGGCGGTATGCATTATCCTCCAAGTCCTACAATAAAAGCAGTGGCATCCTCAAATGTCATAAACTGTAGTTTTTGCTCGTTTTCCAAAATAAAATCCAACAGCAGCCTTAGGAGCCCCTTCATGCTGTAGAACTCGGTGTAAACTCATTTGCATATGAATGGGTTCTAGCTTATGGAATCGCGTATTCTTGTGCCAGTTCAAAATAAAAGCATGCAGCTGTATCTTCTGCGGATTATCCAAATAATAATTGTCCTGTGGGTTGGGCGGCCATTCCTTCGGTGTTCGTTTGTCGACCGTTATTGAACACGTCTGCAGAGTCGCATTCGACTTGACGTGCAAATTAGACTCTGTAGCGCACGCGCATCGTCTATATGTTTGTCTGCTTCTGCCTGCATCATTCGTTGGGTCAGTTGAAAAACTTGCATTGTCACCTCGGCCGCTGTCGATGCAGTAATGCTAGGCTCCGTAGGTTCCGAGCCTTTATGACGCTTCACTGCATGTGGGTCTTCCAAGTAGCGGTCGTAATGTACAGAAAGTGTTTGCGATATACAATTGTATTTATAGGGACATTCACCGCACCCTGACAATTCTCTTGTAACTCTTCTGGTGAACGTGTTCTACGGTGACGTTGCAACTTTTCACGAAATAAGTTCGTTGCCACGCGACACTGGTTCATCTGTTGCTGCGGGGACTTCATCACACTGCGGAAGGCACCGAAAAAAATGCTTTGCCGACGACGATAAATCCCGAGGAGTGCCAGGTTCTAAAAAAATTCTACCAGGCGATTTCATCAAGGTTTTCGATCCCTGATACCAATCCGGACCATTAACCGGCATCTCATCAGGAGTCGGAGTTGTTTGTGCTCGGTTTTAAGCGTTCTTCAACAACCGCTCTTTGCGAGTAACATGGACATTGTCGTAGGGAGCCACCTGAGGTACAGGCTTCGTGCGTCCAATTCTGCGTTTCACCGGGCTAATTTGCTTCATGTTGTTAACCCCGCTGTCAAGTAACTGGACGGTGGGTGTCGACCCTGCCTGCGTTGGGTATTGAGGAGCCCAATGTTGTTGCATTGTTGGTGCGAGCTGAGTCTCAGAAAGATCATCATCCATTGTCGCCTGGTCCGTGTCCTGGGGTGTAGACGTGTCAATATCCGCCAGTGACAATTCACGGAGTTGGCGGAGTTGCTCTTGAATGAGAAGAATATTTCCGTGGCCTCCCGCACATGCATCATCGCATTCAAGTGTCCTTCCTGATCAGAAATCCAGTCTGGGGATTGTGTAAGCCTGTCCAAGGTCTCGATTGAGAACATGGATTTCCACCTTCATATAGTCTTCGTATGCATGCTGTCTCCACCTTATTGCATAGCACGATTAAACGGCGAAAAGCTTCAAGCAATTGTTTCAGCAGCTGGTCACAGGCTTGCTTTACCCACCGTAGGCAACGGTCTAGTCTTCGGTCCCATCATTGCTGTAAGAAAAAATAAATAAAAGTAAATAAGTTGCTTCTAAGTTGATTTAACCTTTAACGAACGTAGTATAATAAATACTGTAGTTCGGTCACTTAAAAAATGTAGTCAAAACCGAGTTGCGCTTAGTCAAAAGTGTTGAGTCTGGAATAAGTGAACTCAGTCAGAAGTGCCGTTATGATCGGCGCGTCTGCTGTGTTTATTGATCACGTTCCTATGTGGGACGAGATTTTCTCTAATAACGGCGGCAGATTGTAAAAATCTCCGTATCTAAGAGTATGGTCTCCTAGTTATTATATAATGATGACGGCCGATGAGTTATCATTCTCTCTCAATAAGTTATATATTCTACTATCTGCTTCGGTCCTCAGGTCCGGTCCACAATTAAATACTCTACTAGGCCCGATTCTCTGGTTCGGTCCTAAATCTCCGTCTACAGTACTTTGTCCACATTAGGGTCCTTTGGGTCGCTGTCGGATGATGGTTGGGTAGGCGCAGTGTCCGTGGAGCCTGTAGTAAAAGTACCCTTAAACCACTATCAGTGTGGAGTAAGAATTAGTTTACAATTAATTCACACGAGGTGAAATTATTTGTAGACCACGTAGACAATCAAATATAAGAATAAATACACCGCACTGAGCCTCAGGGAGACTCAGTAGGTTTTAGTATCGTATTTTTGATGTGTTTACTACATTTTACGACTAGTTATTTAGGTGTATTCGAGCACAACGAGTTTTCGGGGATCCGCAAGCAGACCTCGTAGACATCAACATGATTCAATGATAATTAGCTATTTTGGTATCACGAGAGGAGGACGGCGGAAGAAAGTGTGTAACACAAATAGCTGAGTTCAACTATTATATAATAGCCGACACTCCTTCAATCTGGACCAACTATTCAACAACAACAAAAAGCCATACATCGAAGTCTTAACATCGATATGCCTATGCGTCCAGCACCCCGCAGACCTCGACGCACTCGTCGCGACGGCAAAGCAACCCAGAGATCCTTGTCAGATTTCGAGCAGACCCCACCAAGGAGGCACAGCTTCTTCGCGCCAGATAGTAGCATCGTGTCGAAGAGATGAACAAACCGCGATATGAACAGACAGACCAAGACATGCGTCAGGCAGCAGCAAGCAGGCAACATCAGTTAGGGCACGGGTCTCGCTTATCGGCAAGAGGGAGAGCAGATCCAGAAGACAGTGAGGTGCAATTTGTGATTAGGCATACTAGTCGTTCAAAGTCTGCTGAACCATGTAGTAAGTATACGCTAGATAACTGTATCGCAACGTTCTCCTCCTCATGGAAGGGGACGTTGTTCATTTATTAATAACTATAAACAGTAATCCTAAGAAATGACTGACTCTTAAAATGAGTCATTAGTCATGTGCTGTAAAACCAGAAAACCTTAAAACCCAGTTTATCAGATTATTCTGATAAACTGTAAAAAATTGTAATAAACCTAAAAAATAATCAAATAAATCTAAGTACTTGTATTCTGACCACAACCCCCCCCAAACTGAAGCACTGAACAAAGCAGTGTGCCAGTTTCAGAGATGATAAGAATAACATAGTACCTTATGTGCCGACATTTATCCTCTGGAGAGCTAGAGCAGTGTGCTGGCAGTTATCCTTTGAGAGCTAGAGCACTGCGCTGGCATTTAACCTCTGAGAGCTAGAGGGCTCGAAAATCCTGGTTCGAGCGTACCGTTCGACCGAATGGTCGTCAAAGAGTTATCATTAGATTTGCGCGCGTTGGCGTTTACGTGTCCGTGTCTGCGAAGCTTTGCGGTAGGCCGCGATATCGTTGGCATCATCAAAAGCTTCTGCTGCTTCCCACGTTGGTTCGCCTTCTCGCCATCTCACCGGGTATTTCAATTTCCCCGTCTCATCATTCGTACGGTGTGTGATAATATGGCGAAACTCAACCCCTCCTTCGGTCCATAAGTCTTCGTTAATTGGTGGGTCTGTGTGTCTATGCACTAAACGGAGGAGTTCCACCCGTACCGGTTTATCCTTGAATTCTGGTGGGGCGGAACCATCTTTGTTCGCTAACTCATAGCGTTGACCGTGTCTAGCTTTGACTACATATGGTCCCAAACAATGGCCGCACAGCCTTTGTTGTTCGGCCTTCTAATCGTACCATGACCATATCTCCTTCGTCGAAATATACCAAGTCGTGAGCATGCAGGCGGTCAAATGTCGACATAAGCTTGCCTGTATACTTCTTGGTAATGTGGTGAAGGGTCGGCAATATAGTGTCCTGTAACTGGTTTAATCGTTGTGCCCAGGTGTCATCTCGTCATCGGCAGAAATTCCGGTAACTCGTCCGTGAAATCGGCGAACGGAACATGGCGGTGGCCAAAGTACACGCTAAACGGTGCACTCTTATGGCGGCGGATATTCTAAGGTTCTGGTATAGCACCGTAAACGGAAGGCGTTCGTCCCATCGAAGGGGAACTGCCTCACAGCTTTTGTCGAATAGAACGTGTAATCTCCTTATGACGTCGTTCCGCCGCGCTCAGCACTTGGGGTCGATATGGTGGAGACACCTTTGTAGCATTCCCACTTCTTGCACCAGAAGCTCCACTATCTTGTTGGTGAACTCATTCTCCATGTCAGTTTGGATTTTACGGGGGAAGCCATGTTCGCCAAAAATCTCTATGTGTGTCTGTGTCGTGGTTTCCCTTGTCTTGTCCGCTGTGGCTCGAAGGATAGAATAGCCTGTGGCGATGTCCAAGACGTGAAGAATATAATTGTTCTTGCGTCTGGACTCCAGTGGTATCGGGATGTAGTTTGCTTGAATACGGTCCCACGGGTAGCGTGCATCGATGCTAATCATCGGGTGGAAACCTTTACAAAGTGTGTCCTGTCCCAAACATGTGCCACATTGCCGCTTAACCTCTGTCATTCGGTCCGAAGTGTTGTTGCGCTTGTTCAAAGTAACTAGGGAATAACTGCCAGCAGTCTATGTACATTATTTCGAGCTCGTCCTGCTCCGCTGTCCCCTCGTGTACTCTACTTAATATGTCCGGGAGCACATTTGTCTCTCCTGGTATATGCGATATGGTGAAGTTGAATGGTGCGATGATGTGATGCCATCTCTGAAGCATCGGATTAAGCTTGAGCTGGTTCATATACACAAGGGCCTTGTGGTCCGTGAAGACCTGCTTGCCCATCCAAGTATTCCCTGAAATGTGTCAGTCCATATACCAATGCCAGTAACTCCTTCATAGGTATGGCATGTAGTTCTGTTGCGCATGGTTCAAAGAGTCTTACTCCAAGAACATTAAGTGAAATTCTTCATACCGTCGACCCTTGGAATAGCGCTCCCCCCAAACCGTAATCGCTAGTTCCAAGTTCAAAGGGATGCCGTTCACTGAAAGTGTAGCGCCACAGCATTCACCACTGCGTCCTTTATTTGCCTGCCACGCTGTGCTTGTCTCTTCTCCCAACGATCACCCTATCAACGTCCCTTTGGTTTTGCAAAAATGGCGCAAGGTGCGACCGTGTTCGCGAAATTAGGCAGATGTTCGTGGAGGTAATTTACCTAAACCCAACGCCGAGGCTATATCTTTGTACCGTAGTGGTGTAGGCCAGTCGACTCAGCTTCTGGCCTACTTTTCATGCAGCCAATGTCAATGCCTTGAAAGCCAATACTTTCTTCCCCTGGGATCATGACTTCTGGAAATAGCGAAGTGGCAGCAGGGGCGGTTTAAACTGTGGTATGTTAAGCGTTTATCGCCTTCTGCAACGTCCCAATGTGTTCGTCATAATGTTAAGCGATAACTATGTCATCGATATAGTGGTGAACCGCGGTTATCAAACATCCGTACTAACGTACGTTGGAACGGGTTGCATAATACTGCTGAAGACCGAACGGTGCTGATGAACGAGAACTGATAACGTTCGTGTGCAAAACTAAAATATATGCAGCCGATATGTCCAGC